>JBBHKE010001377.1:508188-608311 GCA_037447655.1 Zygnema cylindricum | reverse complement strand
AAAAAAAAAAAAAAAAAAAAAGTCGCGTCAAAGAGTTGTGTGCCCTTTTACGCAGACATCAACTTTTTGGGTTACTGTTGTCCTGTTTCGGAAATATTCACAAATTATACTTAGAGGTGTTTCTTGCAATAGTAGTTCTGACGAAATTTCTGGGAAAAAATTGCCGGTGCATGGAAATTCGTGCACTCCTCAAACTTCCGTCTGTCATATTAGTCAAAAAGGCTTCGGTGTGCACAAGCTATGAATTTGAATTTTCTGATACAAAACTGAAACCGTAAAATGCAGATCTGCCTGAATCTTGTCTTACATTTCAGATCTGAACTGAACTGAACTACAGAACTGATCTGAACAAACTGAACTGAATCTTACAACATGCTATTAGTCTATGGATTTCAGATACCGTGTTGGACAAGTGGAGTGGCTTGAGGATAATCCGGCGGAGGCGGGCTCAACGGATGCAGCACAGGTGAGGGTCAGCCTTGGCTTCACAGCTCAAAGCATAGGACAAAGTGTGCGTACCCTTGTACTTTTTTTTCCGTATTGTGTGAAGCATGTATAGTACAAAGTAATGTAAGGTGCTGTAGTCAAAATACCAATTTTGGCATGATATGACTTTCTATTTGTTTCTGTCCATCATATCTCATCAGTCTACTGCCTATTTTTTTCCTGTGTCCCTTCCCAATACCTCTTCCAAAACGGACATCACATGGAGAGGCCACAAAATTGTTAACTTTGTGACATATGGTAGTGCCACGGTGGCGTTGGTTTTTTTGTTTTTCTCGTCAGTTTAAAGTACGCACTGTATGTACTAGTCAATAGTTTGTACTCACTGTGTACAGTTCAAACGTATGTTTGTTCTATGGCTCAAGGAAAGGAGAACAAGAGAAGAGACAAAAAACCTGATGTAACGAGAGTGATTTTGGCGTTTTAGCAGGTCCAAGCACTTGCAACCCTAGCCAGTGACCTGGCACGAACTCGAATGGCTCAGGCACAGGAGAACTCACGAAGTGGTAGGTCTTGGGGAATAGGCAAACACTCAGTTTTTTAGGTTTTCTTGAGGGTGTTGAAGGGATTTTTACACTCAGTTGAGAGAGGGGAAGGGGTACATTATGTTTAATGAACGGTTTGTGTTTCTGGTGTGTGTGGAGAAAGCTGTTATGGCTTCTCTTTTCTTCACCTGTGAGGCAGCTGTGCTTAAGTATTCTGCCCAGTTACAGTGTGTAAAACTACACCGTGCACCGCTATTAGTGTTAACAACTCTAATCCCAGCCAGTGTTTTTTTGACCCGAGATCAAAAATTAGTGGTAATATCACTATGTAAGTAAGTTGCCCTCAGTAAGCCACATTGCAAACATAATTTAGTGTAGCTAATTATAATAAAGTGTTAATGCTAACGGTCCATTAACTGTAATAGTGATGGGCGGTGTTAAGTGTTGAAGTATTCTGGTGAGTAAAAGTATGAAAAAATCTAAGTGTCTGACGGATGAAAGGGGATGAGTTTTGCAGGGCGACAGGGACGTCTGGCCGATATGTTGAGACAGGCGGGGGACATGCCGGCATGCACACAGCCAGAGAGGTTGAGCTTCTGGGTGAGTTAGAAACTGTTGGACTGCATGGATGGTTACTGGTTTGGAAATTTTTGTTGTTTGTTTAGATTGACAAGGTTTCGTTTGTTTAAATTTTGTGGGTGGTTAGTAACCCAAGAGTTTTGCTGTTTATTTAGATTATCAAGAAGTTGTCGTTTGTTTGGATTAGCACATTTTTTGTTGTTTGTTTATGTGAGCAAGGTTTTTCCGTGATTCACACTTAACTTCATCAAGAAAAATGTCAATGACTGTATATTCCGTATCATACAAAAACATTAAAGTCTGCTGTTTGCAGTTGGAATGATTCGGTTTGACAGTTATGGAGTGTAGTGATGGTTGTTTTACCATGAATGCAAAAGCGACCTCGAAAATAAATAAAAACTCTCTTTACATACTAGAAATGCTAATTTGTGCAATTCGACATGTATGGAGTATGACATCATGTCCCGATGTCAACTGCATGCTTCTGAAGGTGTCATTTGAAGTCAAAGATTTCTTGTCGCCGAAACAAAAATAAGTACACAAGAGTTCTCCATGTTTTTCTATTGAAATTCAGTGGGAATACTGCATTTGTAGCATTGTTTAGATTTGCTTGAATCGCCTAGATGGTTAGCGGTTTGAAAGTCTCTTTGTTCGTTTAGATTGTATGGGTGATTCTTCGTCCGACGTTTTTGTTGTCTGTTTACATTGGTAAGTTTTTGTTTTTTTTGAGATTAACAAGTTCTTGTTGTTACGTCAGAATAGTACGTTTTTTGTTTTTATCCGCAAGTTTTTGTTATTCGTTTAGATTAGCAAATTTTTGTTGTTAGTTTGACAGGATTGAGGGGTGGCTGGATGATGTGAGCAGTTGGCGAATTTGTTACCTATGAGGTCAGAGGAGAAGTTGAAATTGTTGCGTTCCGTGGATACAGTGGAGGTAAGAAAACTTGGGATAAGGCAAAAACTGCATTGTCGTTGATAACACTCCAGACTTTGCTGCCCTTTCTTTACCTTTTTTTGCTTTCCTTCTGTATTTGGTTTGGTCTCTTATTTAAGATCCAGTACACCACCCTTGCTATTAGAGTTAATGAATTATTAGCGATAACTTTGAATTATAATTAACTACAGGAAATTATATTCTTCCACTTGGCCCATTACGGACCATGTAACTAATAAACGCTAATTTGTGATTTAGAGTCTATAAAACACACTTGCCAAAATTAGAGTGGTTTATCTCTGATTTCAATTGGCAGTGTACCGTAGTATTGTAAATTTGTGATGAAGCAGATACATAAGAGGTGAAATTGTTTTGTAGTCTTTTGACCGGTCTGAGGTTTTTGTGAATTGCAGCGTCTAAATCGAGAGATTGAAATCCTGAAAACAGAGCCCCAGTATTGCCGACTGCAGTAGCAAATTATTGTTCTTCGAGGCATTTTTTTTGTTTCTTTTCCATCTCGGATACATCATATGATGTCATGGTGATATCACGTTTCCCCTTTTCTTCCCTTTTAGCTATCATCATCACTGTGACTAATAGCTAGCTGGGCAACTGATACTGAAACTGAAACTGATACTGATACTGATTTCTCCGAAGCATAGAGACATGGGTCTTTATGCTTCTCTGGTAGAAAGAAGAAAGATGAAGTGTCATCGAACCCTGAAAGTTCTCTGGACAAAGAAAAACCTCAAAAAAACTTCGGAAAACCTTAAAAAAAGACTCTAGATGTATTATCTGTACGACTGAAACAATTGAACTTTTGGATTTTATGGTAGATGTAGATGGGGTTTTTACTATAGATTTAATTTTCCATGTATGTAGGACAGTGGAGAGGAACATTTGTAGTAAAGAGATTGTAGTAAATAGGTTTTACTGATTTATCTAATTTGACTATTAAGATACAGGAGGAGAGGAGAAGAAGGGGGAGAAGAGGGGAGAGGAGAGGAGAGGAGGGATGGTAGGAGAAGAGAGGAAAGGAGAGGGGAGGAGAGGAGAGGAAAGGAGAGGAGAGGAGAGAAGTGGCATTATAGGTGTGTGGTCAGGCACAGTTTGAGAGTGTGGGGATGGTGTATGTTTACTTAACAAAAGATAGTAATTTGGTGGAGGCAAATTGGTGTGGATTTGTAGAAAGGGATGTATTTGTACAGCCAAAGGGTCCGGATGTTGGAAAGGACTGATACAAAAATTGAAATGGATATATTATTTTTCCATATCAGACAGTCTGTTGGCTTCCATCTGTGGTTGCATGTTAAACCATGTTGATAAACTCCCTGGGTGTGATGACGTGGCATAGTAGATGGTTGTGATGGTTGTGATTTGGCTGTGACAGGTTGATGTGTAAATTGTCTCTTGAGAACCAAAGTTATTTGTAATAAGGTGTATATATGTCCCAACTATTGTTATTGTTGTCGTTAATGCTATCGTTTTTTTTATTGTTATTCTTAGGGAATTGCTAATCGCAGTGACAATTTCACTTGCGTTAGGTTGTCAAAAATTGTACATTTTAATTACAAATTACTGAAATTAGTACAATTTACTTACTGTTGAATTTAAATTTGATGATGAATCCGTCAACAACTTTGACATGCGAAATATTGTCACAACCAGTTAAAAAGTTCAGTGCTTGCAAACGTCGACCGCCATTAAAAAAACAGCAATTCACACGGCTGGACAAGTTAATGCATTCTCGGGACTCTTCATTTCCACGATTATGAGGGAATCCTCTAGGCTTTTGAGTAGGCACTTGCGAATCATATCCGGCGGGAATGAAAAGTCTAAAGGGGTGTCCCCATGTATTAAAGTATTGACTTCTTTTTGTCGTTTTCACCCAAAATTCAGTCCCCAGCAAGAAAAACTTCAGCCGAACGAAAAAAACAAAAATTACAACAGTACAGTAAATGTCAATACGATACTTTGAAAGTACTCATGTTTGACGTCTTGTAAACTCATTTTGGCGTTTTCCTCTTTTCGAACTCGGGCAAGAGAATCTAGCTCATCAAACAACTTTATCGAAAACAACCTCGCGAGGTGATTTTAGTTGAAGTATCAGCGGAACAATGAAGGACAGACGATCAATGCACCAACCACACGAGTGGGAAAATTTTAGGACAAGGGAGAGTACTCGCTATTTTTATCCTTGCCCGTGACACGCAATTACTCAAAAAAAAACATACAGGGGTCTCGGACCTCCACTTTCATTCATGGATCCTTTCCAAAATTTTACGTCGTCATCGCCTCTCCCCTCTCCTCTCACACTCGCTTTTACCTCGCACTTTTTAGAATGGGACACGACAATACTGATATGAAATGAAAGAGCTTTGAAAAATAATTCTTTTGACTACCTTTGCGTATATTTTCATGGCAAGTCGAGGGAGAAATATTGAAAAAACGAAATCAAGAAACCATGGCGGAAAGTTCTTCAATCAGTGACGTCAACGTCATCACAAGTGAGCATGACCTCACAATGTCACAAAACCCTAAACATCTACAATACCACAAAAAACTAGTCGTCTTCAATCGTCATTGTTTTTGTAGACGTCACCAATCGACGTAATTTTCGTAGTCGTCTTCAATTGTCACAAGTTGTACCCACGTCTACAACCATCGCATTCCAAAGTTCCGATTTCATTTTCGCACATTGGGACGCTCTTCAAAGTAGTACATAAAATCTTCACTAAAGTCTAAAATACTTCTTCTGGGTACACCCCCTAAGGGAACTGTCACATTTCAAAGTAACGATTTCATTTTCATATTCGAACGCTTTGCAAAGTGGTACGGAGAATCTTCATAAGAATACAAAGTGCTACTTCAAAGTACCACTTCAAATTACGGTTACATGGGAACACCTCCTAAGTCATAGCGGAAGCGTACGGGTGAGAATATGGGATTCCACGGGAATTTTGCGTTAGTGTCAGGCCTTCTCGGTACGCCGAGGAGACCGCTGTGAGGGTTTCCGGACACGAGAGATAGCTACAACTTGAATGCGGAGGGTGTCACGAGTTATGGGGCCTTCGCGTGCATTCTTGCCAATGGTAGAGGAGATTCAAAAGTCTTTGTTGCGACTCCATTTTAGTGAGGTGTGGGTGAGAAAGAGCCTCTACTAACACGTGTCGAAGATTAAAAAAGGAAAACCGCGTGCTCCTTCTTTAAGAGGTGGACTCAATATTTGAAGAGGCATTGACGCTCCAGTCCATGATGAGGGAGGAGGAGAGTGATTCCCTTTCACAAGTTCTTTACCATTCAATCCATATTCAAATTTAACCCATGAAACCACTAACCGAAGAAAAACCCCACTCTCTTCTAACCCTCTTATAAAAAGGTTCTAGGTCCCGCTCAAGCCATCTCCTTTATACTCAAAAAAATCAAGAGAGATATTATACATGTTTCCCTCTATCAACCAAATAATGTTAAAATCCCACTAAACACCGATCTAAATATTATGGAAAAACCCTCACTATCTCGAATAAAGCAGGGTGAGTTAGTTTCTTATAAGTTGAACCCCTTTCTTTGATATTTATAAGGTTGATATAAGAATAACAAGTATTCCTCCGTCAATAAGGCTAGCTTTAAAGGCTATCATATCTCCTAAAGGAGTACCATCGCCAACATTCTATACTTGACGACCTTGAACAACTTCTTTTCTTTAGGTTCCCTCCGTTTCTTTTTACCCTATAATGTACGTTTTATAGATTTGTGAAAGACGTTCAAACTTGAGCAGTGTTTTAAGTAACCACCGCGATGGCCGGTTAGCCCACTTCGGGGAATTGTTCTAAACATTCATTTAACAACAAAGGACAACAATTCATTCATATTGACTACAAATTGCGATAACCATTACATACATAGGTGAAAGAAGAGAAAATGATAAAGATGTGGAATTAAAGCTTCTTCGTTAGAGAAAAAACTAAAAAATAAATAAAATGAAAAGCCTTAAGTAGAACGACCAAAACACATCCCATGACTTCACAAATGTGACCTATGCAACCTTATCACCTATTATGTCAAACATGTACGACAAATTGTGCGGCTAAGGTGAGGCTTTTATCCCTTTACCATACACTATCACAACGTGCAAATGCTACCTATGTAAGACCTCATGCAAGTGGATCCGCAGTTGATTTTTTTACCATGTATTCCCCTCTTGTGGTACTATCAAACTCCAACGTCTAAACGTAGGTCTATGATATAATGTCCGATCTGGACATATTAAAGCCGCATGACGACATTTATAAGGCATCCCCTCATAGATGCACGAAGAGGGATGACATTGGGAAGGTTGTAAGGTGATCCCATGTGTTAGTCCTTTGTGTGCTTGAGTTCCCTATCGTCATTGAACGTTGGTTCCTCCTCTCGTTAGGTGTCAATCCTCGCCTGGTCCCCGTGCAACATTTGTAATTTCCTCGTCGGGTTGGGAATCCCTTGTACTTGCCACCTTGTCCCGGCGTGGCCAATTCTCTTGGCGCCATCATCAGTCCTTGGAGCGCGTCAATTCCAAGATCTTCTTGTTATCGGCGCGTTGCGTATTTCCTCATGAGATCCCAACGTCCTCTATTTGTTTGAATTTGTAATCCGCGAGGATTTTCTCCATCATGCAGACTCTCGAGGCATGCGTGTCTCGCAATTCTCGTCTTAAAATTCCTTTAGACGCTTACACCGGCTCGGGCTTCTTGGCGAACCTATTTGATTCGTACCTTTTTCACGCCAACAATTGCCTGTCTTGCGCATTTCGTCCGTACTTTTGGTTCTCGCTAGCATCCTGATTCCTCTTTCGGTGGTTGTGATTCCATTCCCACATAGACAGTATTCGCGTGGTGCTTGACACGTGTCCACCACACAAGTTGAGCAAACAACTAATTTTTAAAAATAAATTTCCTACACACTCAAAAGATCCAATCATGCAATTTAGTAACAATTTATAAACATTAATTAAGATATTACAATGTAGTATAAACAAGAAAAATGCAAATAAATGCACAAAAAAGCAACCAAATAACTCGTTAATTCCACTTGGTTAGCGTGAATCATATAGGATGAACTTATAAGAACTACAAAAGTCTAACATTTTACACCAAAACTTGAAATGTATGCAGCAGAACCAAATAAAACTTATGTTTTTTTGTTTGTTTTCATGCAAATACGGTAAACTCAAAATACTTCAAATGGAAAAAAAACATCTCAATGGTTATTGTGGCTTTCGAATATTGTTGACGATATGTTAACGTTTATCTGCTAGAGTTACCCATAATGATATTTCGTAATTTATCGTGGTTATCGGACTTCACGCCGATAGGAAACTCACAGATACACAACACTACACCGTCGATCCTATTTAGCATGTATGTTTTTTTTGTCTCTTAAAACATATTTTCTCCGTACATACATGTCGGATTGTGGATCTGACGGTTGCGATTGAAAGGTTGTATTCTCAGCTTACGAATGGCGGTCTTAAATTGAAAATTGGACAATTGTGTACGGAGATAAGATGTTTTCAGTGGCGAAAATAACATACACGCTAAATACGATCGACGGTGTACAGTACAGTACTGTACTGTAAGATACCTACAGACTGTAGCTCAATATTCATCGACTCCGTTCCGGTTCCCTTTCATAATTGGGCGAGTGTAGACCGTACAGATCACAGTCCTGCTCCCAGAAACTGCCCAACACTGGAAATTGATTCAAAACGGAGCCAATTGAATTTTCATCCTGATACGCGTATAGTACGGTCTATCCACAAATAGCGCTTCCAATTGTACTCGCACATTTAAAATTTTGAAATATGTTACCAAACCCTGTCACAGTGCAGTACGCCGTTTTTCGCTACTACAGTACAGTACACCGTGTATCGCTATTAGTGTTAATGTTTTTTTTTCCACGTAACATATTTTATCCGTACACGCTTGTCCGTTCTTAGATCTGACGGTCGCGATTGAAAGAAAAGAATATCACCTTCCGATTGGCGGTCTCCATATGAAAATCGAACAGGTGTGTACGGAGAAAATATGTTTTAAGTGGCGAAAAAAATATTAACCCGAATAGCGATACACGGTGTAGTGTTAACCTTTTTTTTCTCCCAAAACATCATTTCGCGTGCACACATGTTCGTTTTTCGGTGGGAGACAGCCAATCGAAGTGTGAGAATCTTAACATTCAACTGGAACCGTCAGATTAGCAATCCGACAAGTGTGCACGAAGAGAAATATTTATAAGATAACATTTACAAGGGATACAGTACAGTACAGTACTGTAGTGTCCTATAGCGTCAACATACGTTATGCTCTTCTGAAAAATGGTGCCTCCCTCTCGTAGCTGCTTGGCCCGGGGACCATTCCATGGCTGAAAAGTGTTATAGGGCCAGCTGGCACTTCGGGAATGGCACGTTCCCATCCTCTCTTACGCTCTCTCATGTTCCATGTTCTTCCTCCCCCTGTCCGGGCTTATCATCCTCCCCCTGTTTTTGCAAATACAGTGTTTCCAGCTTTTGCTTTACGTCAATTCCACTGCTCGTCATTTGCCCTCTTTCCTCGGCTTCAGGTGATTATGCCACCTGTCATGTTATAATGTGCGGAAAAGAATTGGAAACATTATTGGTTATCTCGTAATTGTATACGTGTATTATACGGTATTAAACGCGTATAGTATGGGGTAACCACATAGTATTTCCATTTGTTTTCGCAGATTTGAAATTTGCCACCATCATTTCTTATTTCTTAAACATTTAGGTTCATGTTTTTTAGTCCAGCGTAAGTTTTTGCTGTATCTGTCCTTTTCTCTTTTGTTGTCATATTTTCTGAGTTCACTTGTTGTTCGGTTCCCTTTTCTCTTTAATTTTTTTGTTTTGAACAGTTGCCCTATCAGGGTTCCTGTATTGTTTTTGTTTTTTCTTGTTGATTATACCGAAAGCTCACTTAACGTGTCATTGAGCCTATGTTACAAAGGGTGTGTTTTTACTATTTAATGGTGAAATTTTACCATTAAAGGGCTCTTTTTTACTGTAGGAGAGTTTCATCTGTTTGTGTTTCGTGAATTCCAGACTCAGGCAGTTGCAGATGAGACAACACGGTCACACTCTCCCTCTCCCTCTCCCTCCTCTCTATTTACCTCCGTGGACGTGTCCCGTGGTGAAGGGTTTCAAAGTAGGGAAGTGGATGAAGAATCGGATTTTGTGGTAGAGGCTCCAGGGGCAGACTCCGAAGATTCAAGGGTAGGCTTAGCAGGTCAGTGTGTAAAGCCAGGGTTCAAGGTTCAAGAAAAACCTCTTTGTTGAAAAACCTTTGTTTCTCTCTCTCTCTCTCTCTCTCTCTCTCTCTCTCTCTCTCTCTCTCCCTCTCTCTCCCAGCCTCTCTCTCTCTCTCTCAAGGATCGGGAAAAACCCTTATTTTGAAAAACCTTTGTCTTGAAAAACCTTCATGCTGAAAAGCGTTTGTGCTGAAAAACCTTTTTGTAAGGATTTCGCCATTGTTTAGATTGTTTTTGGTTGATGTAATTGGTGTAATGTGGTTCATAGCTACATATAGATTTGAACCCATTTCCCTTGATTAAGCTACAATAAATTGAGTAAAAAAAGGTACGTTCTTATAATTATGTTTATACTAGTATAGTTTTTTCTTATCCAGTGCTCTTAAGAGTTGTTGAAAGAGAAAATTTAATCAATTCCTCATTGTTAACAACCAAATGATACAATAACAAATAATTTTGCTCTATGTCAATTGTGTGGCTGTCCAGCCGGATTTGTTGTTTGATTATGGATGGCAATTATATTTCATTACCTGTTGTTTACCAGGTGCCATTGAGGCTGTATATTTTCAGAATCCATTTTATCTTCAGCAGTAATGAGGAGGAGAACTTAAAAAAAATAAAAATCTGCAGTCTACATGTGCCACTGAGGCTGTAGATTTGTAAAATTTGTACAGTTTAATCAGCAGTAACAAGGAGGAGATTAAAAATAAATAAAAATTATCACATGCGGAAAATGAAAGGAGGTTCACGTTTTCTTTTGCAGCCCAAGCTATCAAAGATTTACAGCTTTTGCTTTTGATTGCTTGGATTTACTTTTCAGAGAAGAAAACCGTGAGGTTTAAGGTGCTTCATGATGGGGAGCATTCATTGGCGGACCGGAGTATACCATGGTATACTTGGCGGGTCTTGAGGGGCCTCCGAGATGCAGGTTAAAGACATTCTTTAAAGCTTAGTTATTCCTTTCATTTGCCAATGTGTGCATGGGTTTTTATGGCCACCTGCTTTCGAGTTCTGGAGTGAATTGCTTGTTACTCCCAGAATTTGTGCATTTATATTTCAAGCAGTTCAGTCAGCATTTTAATTATCGATCAAGAGCTGTGTCCTTTTCCAGGCTATGAAGCATATCTCGTTGGAGGGAGTGTTAGGGATTTATTTTTAAAGGCGACTCCAAAGGACTTCGATGTGTTGTCAACAGCTAATCCTCACGAGGTTAGGTTCTCCTACCATTGAGCGTCAACATGATTCCTTCTATGTGTGAAAGTATCATAGCTCAAATGTGCAAACGCAATTGGATATGCTATTGGTGGCGATGTATAGTACAAGGTGATACGTTTATAGTATGGGGTAACTACATATAGTGTTTTTAATTGTTTCTGCAGGTTTGAACTATGGAATGTATGCATCAACAGAAGAACTCCACATTTTTTTGGTGCCAGGCCATAATTGTAGGAGCAGACGGTTACATTTATATCAGTTACCTTAGTCTGTAGGAATTTAATGTCATAGAGCTCAAGCCCTCTGGGCCTAAAATGTTGGTGCCTCAGTTGAAGTTTTTTTGCACTATACTCGGAAGAAGTTTCCAAGTTGGAAGCATATCCAAGTCATTGGCAAATGATTGATGTGGCAATTAGCACACTGATAGCATTTACAATGCTTTGAACATTCTAGTTCAACATTTTTTGTTGTAATATTCCTCAAAAGTCATCAGAATACAGATCTGCTTTTGCCCTTGAAGAACGTGGTTAAAAGATCATGGTATAGACTGTTTTGCAATCCATCTTCACTGTTTACACCCTTGATAGTACATAGACTTGTTGAAAGTTAATAAGGTGTGGATTGTGTAATTTAAAATTTAGGTAGTGTGCATTTTGAATAGTCAAGAAAACATTTTGTTGTTATTTTCTGATTTAGTAAAATTCACAAAGTCGTCTTTGTTTTTCCTGTGAGGATGGATGCAGAGCAATGTGTACTTCGGCAAGGACTGTGTTGTGCTGCTATTAGCAGTAGTGGTTGCTGTGTTGTTTTTTGTTGTTGTATGCTGTTTTACTTTTTTTTTGTTTTGTTGTTTTCTTGTGTTTTTTTTTTGTGGGTACAGCTACTTATTTTGCTGAGTTAATGTTAAGAGTTGCATGAGTTCAGGACAGCACGTCATGGGATTTTTTAAAATCTCTCTTTTTTACTGGCAACGGCATATGTAATTGATTTGATGGAATGTCTTGTAGACAATGTGGTCGGATCTCAATCTGTGATATCGTGAATCTTTTCTTACTAGATAAAATTTGTACCTGGGCTCAGCAGTATAGCGCTCTCAGGGTTGTTTGAGATATGGTTATAATTCCTAAAATATTTGGGCTGATGAGACAAACTAGAAAACTAAACCGTAAACTGCAAGGCTGTGATTTTGATGTGTGGCATAGAGTTAGCTTAGTTACTTCGAACCTTGTTCTCTCTTTCTCTCTCTCTCTCTCTCTCTCTCTCTCTCTCTCTCTCTCTCTCTCTCTCTCTCTCTCTCTCTCTCTCTCTCTGTCTCTCTCTCTCTCTCTCTCTCTCTCTCTTCTGTCCCATATGTTAGCCTTTTTGATTCTGCATCATTTGTTTACCTTCTGTTTCTCAGCCAATGAAAAATTTCTCACCACACCCTGAGGTAGAGGACTAACCGTCTGAAGTACGGCTATTGTGTCCCAAGTGTTGTTTGGTTGCCACTCATCTTGCTATTGGTTGCTGTGTTTGACTTAAATATTGTGAAATTTCAAACTGTGAGTGCTGTCACATTTAATCTATTTGAGTATCTTAGACTCCCCAATTTATATTCTCAGAAGGAATGTCTGCAAATGATGTTGATCTTGTGCTTGTTAATGATGCTGTTTGTTGGGATTTGTCCTTTTTCTGTTCCTTGCTGCAGGTGAAGAAGTTGTTTCCGGGTAAAGCCATTGTGGTGGGTCGGCGTTTTCCGATTTGCCATGTTCGTGCTGGTAGCATCATCACAGAGGTGCGTTCATCATTTCGGCGTTTTTGGTCGGTTCTTCCTTGCATGCATGTTCTATTTTTTCGCCTCCATCATTTTGGTATGGTTACCCTTGCAATAATTGTAAGAAAACAAAGTTTTGTTGTTGAAGGGAATATTTGTCAGCTTTTACATTCACCTTGTCTGCTATGCAGATTATGCTCAATGACATTCACCCTTGATCTGCTAGCTGTTTTTTATTTCTGTTGTCTCTTCCTTCCACTGCTTGCAATTTATGAGTTGGAACCTTGAAGAAGCTGATTTCTTTTGGCCCTTAGTTTGCTCAAACTATATGTACGGTGGGGCGTGTGATTGCTGAAAATGTATTTTTTTTTGGCAAATTTTAGCTGGTTTTATATTTGAAGTATCTTTTTTGAATTTATTGAAGGCATTTTGTTAAGAGCCCCAGTTTTATTGTGCTGCCTAATTTTGCCAGGTGTCAAGCTTTAGTACCGAAGTCAGAGATCTGAAAGGAAAAGGAAGGAAAAAACAAGTGGTAAAGGCAAAGAAGCGTTTGGAAAGCCAAGCCCCTCCAGCACACTCGCGAAAATATGAGTGGGATGACAGGGATACTGCCCGATGGCGGAATTCTCTTAAACGTGATTTTACAGTAAATGGGTGAGTTTCAATAAGTTATCGTCTCTAACTCATTTTAGATGTGAAATTCACGAATCTTGAGTATGCTACACCGCCCATCGCTATTAGTGTTAATGAATATTGGCGTTAGCACTTTCTTTAGAATCAACTGCACCAAATAATGTTTTGTCACGTGACTCATTATGGGCCACTGTTAATTAGTGTTATTTACATTAGTTTATAATTTTGCGTCAAAGGAATACTCACTCGAGTTAGAGTGATTAACTCTAAAAGCGATGGGCAGTGTACTCCGAGTGCAGCTCTAAGTGAGCCCTAATTGAGTCGCTTTCCAGTGAGAGTGAATGTGTATTTGCTTGGGGTTGGACGTGAATTCTTAAATCTTGTTATTTGATTTTCTCTGTTCTGTTTTTTTCTGTCTTAAGGGTGAACATCTGTCTCGCTCATCAGTCATATGTTTTACATATGACAGTATATTGAGTATACGGTAGACTATTAAGTTATATGCCTCACTATATTGAGTGACATACCTTGCATATGATAGTATGTTGGATATTCAGGAGACTTTTAATGGAATGCTGTGTGTCCGTTGCCAGGCTGATGTACGAGCCATTCACGAGAGTGATGTATGATTATGTGGGGGCTGTTCGTGATCTCAAAGCTCGCAAGGTAGGCTTTCTCTTTTCTGCCTTTCTTATTGTCATTTGTACCTTAATCATTATTAGTATTTTTATTATATTTGACTTGGCTTAATCTGCATTTCCTTGCATTTTAGTCCTGCTATTTGGACTCATCTTTGCAAAATGTTAAGTCTGTTTTTACCATTTTTTTGTCCTTCATGGACCACGTTTCAATTGAAGGGAACCATGCAGTTGCTGTTTACAAATAAAAGTAAAATGCTCCCGTTTTAGTATGTGATCAAAATGACTTCTCAATATTTAAGACAAGCCTTAAGTCCTGGATGTTGGTCGCTTTATGAAAGAGGGTTCTTTATAGAAAAACAGGAGAAGGAAGTATGTATGCACGTCAACCAAACCGACCAAATTAGACCTAAAACGACCAGCATGTCAGTCCGTTCATTTTATGGGATACATTGATAGGTTGAAAACTCTCATTGCATGTCTGTTGGGGAACACCGACCAGCCAATTATTGGGTCTGTGTATATCGCTTGTTATCGGCGATCTATTGCAGGAAAGGATATTGCGAAAATAGTGATTCACTATTGAATCATTGTAAAGCACATTGCCATGCCCCCAAAGTGAGAATGATGCGCAGCGAGAAAACGCAAAAGTTGTAACATATTTGCAATATAGCGATTTGTTGGGGCACCGTCAGTCACTAGGTTATACTTGAAGAAATCCGTTTCTATCGGGTTTGACAGTAGTTATTGTGTTTGGGTCTAATTGGGTCTTATGATTGTGTCAATTTTGTTGATCTTTTGGGGAACATTGTCTGACGACACATACGCCTGTTGTTATCGCCAAGGGTTTGCAATATGAAACATTCGCTGACAATAAGTCCTACATGTACTTTGGGTGTATTGTGTATAAAATATTTTTTACTTTTTATATATCATGTATTGTGGATCAAAAGCATTTGTGGAGATACAAATTCAGTAAGCCTCAATTTACCATGTTATTAACTCTTTTTGACATATATTGAGGTTTCTCTGATATGCTACTCCACTTTTTGCAACGCAAAATGTGTCGTCACCCGTATAACTTCAACGGGTGTACTTTAGATTTTTTCAAGCCTTCTGAACCTGTTGGGGCTGGTTTTTTGCGTTCAAATGAATCAAACCGAAGTGAACTGGGCCGATGTTGAGTCCTGCATTTCGCCATTAAGATGAACCACTATTGATGCTTTCCCTTTTTTTAAATCCGAAACCATTTTGCTCACAGGTTTTCTGAGATGTAATCAGGTTCGCACTATTTCACCGGCGGAGGAAAGCTTCACCGAAGATGCAGGTATGAGCACAGTGCGACTGGTGTTTGAACTTACAAAAATTATATGATCCTTCTGAAGGTAATGCAGAAAAATAATACTGAGAAGGAAGATAGAAGAATTTGCTGTTTCATGAGTCAACTGGAACCAGTAATTTGATTTATTTAGTCAATGGTGTTAGACCTAGCATGCGTGAGCTAACAAACATCACAGCACCGTCTTTCCTTTCACAAATCACTTCAATCGGTGTTGGTTATATCTGTATGTTCATAGAGCTTGCAATTGCAACCTCCAATTGTTTTTTTTTTCCTTTTTCCTACAATTGGTACATAATTAATATGGGAGGGACAAGCATGCAGCCCGTTATATACGTGCCATTCGAATTGCTGCACGCCTTGGTTTGTCCCTCGACGGGAATGTAGCACGAATGTTAGAGAATTCTGCTCCAGCTGTGGCTAATGTTGGGAAGGTATTTATTATTTATGTTTTTCTGTTTTACTTCATTATTTCTTTTCGTAGATTCTTTGACTTAAGACTCTGTCTATTTCATCATACCATCCAACATCTTGCTTTTTTAAGTTACGTGATGTCATTTGTAGAGTTCACATGCTCTAGCTTAATTACAGGAAAGCAGGGGGTCTGCATGTGTACGTTTTCATTTACCAGTTGACTGAAAACGGGGTAACTTATTCATGTAATGATATTGTTTGCGAAGAGGAGCATAACTCATGGCAATGGCAGGACAATTTTCAATTCTTTGGATTAATCAGGCAGGAAAAGGATTAGATTTTTGCAAGGACGACAACCGTGATCTTTCAAGTTTATCCTAGATGTTTGTTTTAATAAGCTTTCAAAGAACAGCCTGCTTGAGGCACCTGTTGATGGTCCTGAAAGGGGAGTTTTCCCTTTTTGACCTTCCTTCCTTCTTTTCCTTTTGTTGGGGCAGTCCCGGCTTATGGCAGAACTGCACATCCTGATTGCTCACGGGGCAGCGGAGCCCTCTCTCCGTCTTTTGTGGCGATTTCGTCTTCTTGAGCTCCTACTGCCTCTACAGGTGACAGTGTTTTCAACCTGTCTAAAAATCTGATAGACTCTTTCCAGGACACTGCAGTGCATTTGTTTTAACCAGCGGATGCCCTGGATGTTTGCTTATCCTTGACTTCACAAATTGGGGAGGTTGAGTTGTTCGGAAAAAGTTTACGAGATTGAGAAATGGGTTTAACTGCGCTTTTTAAAACATTTTGGGCTGTGTTGCATGCTTTAACTGAGGAAGCAACTACTATTCATGCCTGGTTTTTTGCACATTTTGTGATGTTTGCAGGCGGAGTACCTCCGCTCAGTGAATTTTGCTCGTCGATCAAAGAAGTCAAACTTCCTATTTGTAAGAAATACTCATTTTTGTTTCCCATGTTTGTTGGCTTACATATAATGTTTTCTTAACAGCTCCTCTTTTAGTTGACTAAAAAGGGTATGCGCCTTACTTGGGCTTAATTGGTGAGGGACTGGAGGGCAGGATCTCATGGCTAACATGGATCGTCTCAACACCCCCGATAAACCGTGCAATGGAGGCTTATGGTGGGTGAATTTGTCTATTAACCCTTTTCCATTGTTGACTGTGTATCCTTCCAAATGTTAAAATTCTCCATTATTTCTATGATCTCTTTAGCTTGAGTTTCTCTGTCAAATGTCATATCATGCTTTTTGAAGGTACTTCAAGATGCAAGTGTTGTCAAAGTCGTTTCTGCTCTCTCTTGATTTATTGTTTGGATTGAAACAATAAATTGTGAGTGCTTGTAAGTCGACAGTCTATTTTTGTTGGGCAGCTGAGATGGAAAGACCCAGGGTTCTTGGGAGGACAATCTGCTGTTGTATACCCTGAATTGCCATTAGCGTTAATACCAGTAATTGAATGCTGGTTTTTTTAACCCTTGAACATGAAGTAGGGTTAGTAACACTGGTTTCTTTTTCAAAGCTAATTTGGTAAAGTTATCCATGTTGCTCGGACTGAGATTAGAAGTAATAACACTTGCCCGGACTGTTAATAACACTAAAATAAAATGCTATGTATCTCTTAACGTTAACAACAGTTCATGGTGTAGTTGCCATACTCAGCTTACATTTGACACAAGTTATTAGAATGGCAGGACGGCTTTGTTGGGTTTCCATCTTGCGGTTGTCGAGTGTGATCCTCCGAAAGTGGTAACAGCCACAGCGGCTCTTGCAGTACATGACCGAAAAGGAGTACTGGAGGCAGCAAAAAGGGCAGAAAGGATTCACAAGCGAGTGACCGAAAGACAGCAAAATGAAGGGTTGGTTGACACACCCGGCGAAGAAGGTTTTGGGGATGCACATGAGAGTGAAAAAGACGATGAGAAAAATGGGTTGACCAGTGAGAAATATTCCAGGACGGGAGCGTCGCAAGGGAAACACGTGGACAGTGACACGACTAAGAAGGCAGTGGAGGGTATTGCACGAGCTGCAATGAAGGTATATTTCTTTTTCTGAACGTCTTTTGCAGAAGGGGCTTGTTAGTACCTCTGTACTGCTGCCCTCTTGTAGCATCGAGAATTCTGTCTATGTCTGTTTATACTGTCTGGTGTTCTAGCCGCTCACTACAGGGAATTTTTTTGCTTTGTCGTTTTTTGACAAAGCCTTCACCTTGCCTGCTTCCATTTTAGACTGTGAGTATTTTATTGATTATTTCACGTGAAAAACGGATTCAAATTGGTGTTAAATATTAAGTTTTCAAGGCGCTTAAGATTTAATGCAGTTATAAGGTGTACTATGTACTCCAGAAAATGGGAAAGCATTTCTGGCATTGCCGGCTTTTATCAAACTTTTTTTTAGCAGTTACTCTTGTTTTGGATAGCTGTTGATAAACTTGTATAATTTTGCTACTATAAGGCTTTATTAACAGATTTTACAGTTAGGCATCCTCGTCGGCTGAATCTGTAGAATTTAATTATTTGCAATGGTACGTGGGCAGTTGTTGGTTACTGCACAGGAAAACATTTTGGATCATGTGGATTACTGTTTGACAGCAAAGTTGACAAAAGAGCGACTCGGCCTCGATGTTGGGGACCTCGTAAGTGCTCTCAGCTCTTTTCATGGTATTATCTGTGTCGTGAAATGCAAAATTACTAAGTCGCGTTGGAACTTAAGCCTTATTCACCGAGATATTAAAAAAGTTTGATGTAAAAGCCATCATATATGTGTACACACACATCCTCTCTCCCCTCTCCTTCCCCTGCACCCAAACTCGGTGGTCTTTGCTGTTTAAAACTGTGTTATTGACAGGGTTGAATTGTAGTTTAAATGTGCAAAAAAAAAATGGAAGCACTATATGCGGTAACTCCATACTATGCGCATATTTATATGGCATAATACGTGTATAGTATGCGGTAACCACATATAGCGTTGCCAATTGTTTTCGCCCATTTGAACTATGGGTCAAATACAGACTGTTGTCGTGTCCCACCCTTTTGTTGCACAATATTTGTGAGCTCATCAAATGCGGAAACAAAGCAATAGTGACAGGACTATATTGGGAACTCGAAATTGTACTGCATAATAATCTTGGGCCACAAAAGTCATAAAACTCGCTGTATTGAATGTAATTGTATAAAGCATTAGGTTAGGATTGTTTGAACACGTGGGAGACGAGCTACACCCAATATACAATTAGACAAACAACAAACATAAGCAACAAATAAAAAACTTACCAACAACAAATACAAACAAACAGTCATTTAATAACAAACAAACAACCAATTAATAACAGATAAACAACAAATACTGAAACATTAATTAACAAACAAACTAACAAAAAAATAAACAAATATTCTTCAGCTAAATAGGTTTTTGGCCAAGTATTGCCTCTGTTGATGTAATATAGCTGTATGGTACAGTTTTGCCTTTCATTTTTCTGCCTCTATTTCTGTTGAAATCAGTGGCCATGGTATTTTCGTTTTTTCTTGTTTCCTTTACTCTTGTTTCTTGTGTCGTCTGTTCTATCTTTCTGCCACTATTTCTTTTAATCTCTAGTTCTTCATTATGATTTTTTCTCTTTTTCATTTTTTTTTACTCTCTTCTCATTTCTATATCCGACTCTTCTTATTTTCAGGTTGTCATCCCAAAAAATAGCGCTCATCGGGCGAGAAAAATGTTGACAGATACTAATTCCTTTTTAGATGGTAGAAGGGAGGTTGACAATTATCGTCAAAAGGTATCAAAACCGGGCAGAAGAGATAGAAAAGAAGAAAAGTATGCTGAAAGCGATGAGGTGGATGACACAATGAAAACTTCAACATTCATGTTTTCCAGAATTGTACTCAATACCCTGTACCCTCGGATACCATAATAAATGAGTCATCCTGTCTTTTTTTATCAACTCTAAAAATATGACTAAGTGTCACGTGTGAACTTGCAAGTCTCTCTTGTTAATAGACTATGAAATCTATGGAAAATGTTAATAGCTATGAAGTCTATGATTGGATTAGCCTTAGCTTGTAGTTAAGGTTGTATCTGTTGTAAGAAATGTGTTTCTACTGATATAAAATTGATGTATTCATCACTATTTTTATCATAAGTGCAATCGTCAGTGCATGCGAAATTTCTAAACAGTAGAGGCTGACCTTTCTTCCATGGTGGTTTTAGAAAGTTGTAAGTATATTCTAACTACCGAATGTGAAAAAGAGCGAGTGAACCCATACTTGATCTTTGTAGTAACCACGACAATCAGAGAAATGCTCGTCAATGAAATTTGTAAAGGAAGCACGATGGTAAAATATTGAATACACGGGAATAAACGAACAGCCAAAAGAAACTGAAACACAGGTCACAGGGGGAAGCAAACCTGAAAAGAAAAGTAACGCAAAAGGAAAGCACACAAAGAAGGGAAACCTATCAAAGGCCGACACACATAACGGCTTTTAATTGTCAGCAAAGGTTACACAATTGTTAATGATGTTAAGTTGTGTCAACCAATATCTCATCATTGTTGCGAATCTTGTTGTTCAACACTTCGCTCTATCAAAATACAAATAACAATAATGTGTCGACCAGTCTATCAATTGATAAACCCACGCCAATTTTTGTGTTCACGTTGCTTTCTTTGTTTTTTATCGCCCTGCTTATAGTTTTTCAGTTTTGGCCATGCCACCCCTTTTGTACCCCCGGACTCAGATGGTTTACCATCGTGCTTTCTAATTTATCCTGTGTGAATTACACCTGACATTCTTATGAGGCGTACCTGAATGCTGTTTATAGATTATGCTCTACTTGTTATTTGCGTTAAGAAATTTCCGGCACGCAGTTTCCTTTGGAGTTATTGACTATTGGCTATAATTTCAGATTCAAGACCCATAGATGATCTTTGACCACATTCCAAATTACTGCTAAATCAAATTAGTATTGTTCATGTTTTTTCTAATTCAGTTGCCGGAAAAAAAAACTGGCTATAATCTCGTGTTACTGTAGCTAAAAATAATTCACTGTGAAGGAGATTCGGACTGGAAGGGTGCCTATGAGACGAACTAGGTGTTTGGTATCAACTGTCCGGAACAGTTGGAAACCAAATACAATTTCCTCGTACTATACGCCACATCATACTAGACACTTACTCAAAGCCACCAGATAATGCACGAAATATGCTGAAAATATACTCAAAATACACTCAAGAACACCATACAACAAATCCTCTAATTATAACCAAAAAGAGCATATAATGCATGTTACATACGGGTATACATTGTGTTTGCAACTCTTTTCAGATATTTGAACTACAGCTTTGTGGGATCATTTCTCTTACATGGTTTTTGAGAGCTTGACCTTTTCTAATTCCAATTTGAACATTCATTTTTACGACCAGAAGTCGAGAATGACAAATCACAAATTTTGAGAATTGCCACACAATGACCCCCAATGATCATATTTTAACCCAAAAAAAAAAACAAAACATAACTTGCATGTAATATCTGCATAAACTCCAACTCTTTTTAAGTACACACTGTACAAATGAAATAGTAAACTTTACTTCAATCGAAAGTTTACTAGAAAAAGAAAAGAAAAGAAAAGAAAAATAAATAAAACGAACCTACTCTTTCATTGCTATTTTCACAATGGCAATTTTCACAAGCGAAACTCGAACAGAAAACAACCAAATTTTGTCAGCTAGTTGCCTAACTTATAGGAACTCCTTGGACATAACAGAAGTATGCATTTTTCTCCACTCTATTTTAACTCCGTAGAAATAACTAGGTTTTTTTTTTCTCCAACCTAAACTCGGTAGATATAATAGCATAACTAGGTAGTATTTTTCTCCATCCTAAATCCGTAGATATAACATAATTAGGTATTTTTCTCTAGCAATTGTAGGGCTGGAGTGAGATAACTATTGGCTTTATCTGGAAGATGTGCCACCTGCAAAATTTCCAAAAGAAACTGATTAAGAAAACTGCTTTAGAAAAACCGCATGGAAAAAACGTTTAAACTCCAAAATAAAAGCAAAAAAATTCACTACAGGTATGTCCCGAGTCTGGAAACCGTTCCACTATAATGAAACTATTGCCAAGTAGGGGAATTATGTAGGGGAATTGACGAGCCTTGTGACTGGTGCGGTACTGGGACAGTAATCACAGTATCCGTACAGTAAAAGTGTACAATTTTGGAAAACTGTACGATTTTGGAAAACTGTACGATTTTGTACGTTTGTTCGTACAATTACTGTGGTCACTGGGCAGTAGTGTTGTGTATCGAAGGCCTCTTGCCGATATTCAATATGTTCCTAATTTTGGGTACCCGATAATCGATATATAGCATCAATATATCGAGAAGCTCAATATCGCGATATTTAAGTCACCGATAACTTGATATATTTCTACCGCCATACATCAAAGTGACATAAAGTCAAAAAAATAAATCAAAAGCTCCCCCCCCCCTGGCGCACGCTCAGTAGGGGGGGTGGGATTATCCGACGTTTTTCGTAAGATATTCTGTACGATTTTCCGTGCTATGTACCGTACAATGTACGGACACCCACTTTTTACCAAATATATCGCGATAATTTTTGTTGGTCTCGGCGAGATATATCGAGCCCTCTGACCTATCGATATTCGATGTATAGAATATAGAATTTATCGCGATAAATTTTTACCCGATACACAACACTACTGGGCAGTATCGTCAGTGATTGCGTATAAATTTTAGCTTACAAGGGAGAGCATAATCGATAAGTACTTTTAGTGCTGTTTCATTGTAAATCGTGGGACATTTAAAGAAATGAAAGGAGGCTGTGCTAACAACAATTTAAAAACCCTTTAGGCTTCCACAATAGAAAACCGCAGGAAGAGATTAAGATTCTGAAAACCTTATGACGATAAGAAAGTCATAGTGGGTTGTATTCCTAAAACCCTATGATGATAACAAAGTCATAGTAGGGTTTATCCCTAAAACCTAATGATGATAAGAAAGTCATAGTGGAGGGTTTTGAGCCATACCAGCTCATACAAGCCTTGGCCGTCTGTGTACTCATAACATACCTGCAAACCAAAACCCAACAAGCAAACAAAAAACATGATGATGTCAGCATTGGTCCCTGTCATCATTTCACAAACAAGTTTCCTTTTCTGTCCTTTTCCCTTTCCTCAATCCTTTTCCGCTTCCTATCACCTTTCCTTTCCTTTTCCTAACTTCTTTGCTTTTCCCCTTTTCTTTTTCCTTTCTATTGCTGCCTTTTCCCCTTCCCTATTTTCTCTCTTACTGCCTTATTCCCTTTCCATTTTCTGCTTCTACTGCTGCTGTGACGAGTCTGCACGAATTGGATGATATTCTCACATCAAAACTTTTATTTCGGGCAGCAGGGTCGTGAAGAGCCTTCACACACACGTCCGCCACATCAGCGCAGCTGATGCCCTGTAAGGGAGAGAGAGGGAGGGAGGGAAGGTTGGAAAGAAGGAAGGATGGAAGGAAGACCAACAGCAGCAGCAAAACTAAGCTGAGAAGGACGGAGGGAGGGAGGGAGGGAGAGGGAGGGAGAGGAAGGAAGGTTGGAAAGCCAGACGGAAGGAAAGACAGAAGGACGTAAGGAAAGAGTGCTCCAGAACGTTCTGGTGATAAACTAAGTCCATCATTATAAGTGCAAAGGAATGCTTGTTATACAGGCGAAGTTAGTATTGATAATATGAACCTAGTGTAGGGTGACATGGTGGATTCTTATGCACTCGTTTATTTTGTTTAAGGGCATTAACTGGAGGCGTTAACAGCACTAATCTTTTTTCCTCTTTTTTCATTTTTTTACTGGGGGCCCCGTGAGTACAGCCAGTAAGGTAACAGTTATTATTATTTGACAGTAAGCCAACTGTCATCCAAAGTTCATATATTCCAGTAAATTTCACTCGAATATTAACCTTTAATAGCAATAGACAGAGTAGTACACCTTACTATCACTAATAAGGTTATACACAAAAGTGACACCCGTTTGTTTACCCGATAACCATAAAATAGTACTAATAATACAAATTCCACCAGTGTCTCAAACTGTTCAAATTAGAACCATTAACATGAATCATTTTGTCACTTATAGATTCTGTACAATAACAACAAATTCACGGTGTAGTTTTTGGGCTCAAATGACTGACAGCATTTTCGAGGAAGGTTTTTCTCACATACCTGAGAAATTCGATTACCCTGGTCAAAAACCAGAGCCCTCTGTCCACCCGGCTCCTCCTGTCACATTGCAATAAAAGAAGTGTCAAAAAAGAAAGGTTTTCTGATGAAGTGTAAAGAGTAAGCTTCCAATTCTGTAACTTGCTCCAGGGCAATTAAGTGTGTTTGTTTCCTATCCTCAAGGGAGCCCAATAGCTTAAATATAGTCTATAACAAAAAGATCAATATCACTAAGAAATATCAAACATGTCTATATGCCGGATTTATGCGGTACGATTTTGTAAAGCTCATATTCCCTACCTGGAGAGGTCCGGGTCGTACTATAGTGTATCCTAGACCAGAGTTCCTCAAAACCTGTTCTCCACCCTGTCACAATAGGAGCAATTTCCAGATGGTCAACAAATATTTGGAGAAAATCAAGAGCGTGGGTATTTTCTAAGGCATCAATCACCATTTTGAAGTGTTCAATAAATGGTTTCGAAAGGAGGAAAAGCATACCATTTTAGCTCGAACCACTTTCTCACGGATGTCCTGTGAAACACCGGCTCCAGTACATGACACAAGAATAAAGTCTGTCTCTTCGCCTCCCTGCCAAACAGACCGAAACAAAACCAATCGATCAAAAGCTATTGACAAGAGACTATCAATCAAAAACTATCAATTGAAGCTATGAATCAAAATTTGGTACACACTAACTGACTGAGGGACTGACTAAACAAAGCAGTTAGTTGCCGTCTTCCAGCAAACCACCAATTATCTCTACTCTAACTTTCTCCTATATAACTTTAGTCCGTGTTTCTCTCAACACCCTTCCCATCTCTCCTTCCTTCAAATACGGGAAAAAAGGAGGCGTGAACTTTAAGTATGTCCATTGATCTGCAGGCACCCTCCTGATTTAAATTGCTGGTCTCTAAAAAGCTGGGAAAACAGCTAATAAACTTATATAAATGCTTCAACCAGCTCAAAACAGCTATATTCTTGACTTCAAAATGAGCCCAACCCGGTTTCACAGTTGTACTCTTCCCATATGATTCCAACAACATGTTGTCACACAACCACAGCAATATCGTTCGTCAGCGATTATCCTTTCTAAGCCATTACTTGGTTTCAACCAAATTAAAAGACCAATTCCAACCCTCCGTCATTTCTGCAGTTTAAACAGACATAAAACTCTCCATACACCTGTACATGTTCGGGCAATATAGTACAATACGGTATGATTGTACATGCATAAATGAATAGCATAGTACCTAAGTACCAGCTCTCTTTTAGTTTTCTGTGGATTTCTCTCTTTTAGTTTTCTGTGGATTTCAGACTACTTGTGACGTAGTCGCCTGACTTTTAGTATACTTGGCTTCCTCGTTAACATTATTTTTTGACTCGCTTTGACATAGCTACATTATTTTCAGGGTATTCTTAATTATTGGAACACTATCTTTAGCGCATTCATCATCTGAAGCTATTCTGTTTTGTTCGCCTTTTTTGGCCCAGCCACAATTCGCAATTTTGTCTCGGAATTATGACTATATTTATTTTCTTAAGAAAAGTTAAGATCAGAAAACGAAGTTGACCAACCATGTACCCAAATAAACAGGTAGCCGCAAAGAATTACTGGAAAAAAAATACTTTATTCCAACTTTGGAAAATGTTTAAACAAATGTGTAAGCAGTTAAAATAACTTTTAAGCATTTAGTGGACTCAGGAGACTGTGGCCACATATATTCAACACTTCCTAATTTCTCAAAAAACATTTTGCATTTTCCAGAACGAGACACCTACAGTGAAATTAACTGCTTCAACTAGATGACTTGCGTCTTTTGTTTAAAAAAAAGACCCTTAAGAATTAAGCATGAAAGGTTCTACAAACTGACTCTGTTAGGATCTTCTCATTACAAGAGTGTTTGCAAGCTACAAAGAATCGAAAGAATGAAAACAATTGAATTATATGCCATTTTTCCTGCAGCAAAACGTTTCTAAAATATGATTCACTGCATAACTGTTCTCTATCACACAGAAAACCGTAATGTATTACTGAAGGACGACCAGGTAAACAGTTTATTGCACAGAGCTTCACTTCAGTCTTAGGGTTGGAAGGAAAAAAAGAAGAAACCGGCGATGATAATGATAGTTGAAGAATGTTTAAATAAAAATGCTGCCAGTATGAGGCAATACATAATTATCTCCCTCTGTGGTTACCATGAGTTCTTCTGAATTAATCGGTTGCAAAATAGCTCAATGTGTCGCTTAACAACTCTCCAATTCCAAGAATTCTGAAACAAAAAAAACGTGTTTTGACTTTCAATTGACTTCAAAAGTGACTTTCAGATAATTCCAATCCCATCTTAAGCTCCCTTACAAAACAGGTCTTACAGGAAGGGCCTTGATGAAGTCTAACTCCAACCGGAAATTGCTCTCGTCATCGTCCTGTGCCTCATTCTGTTTCCCACTCTTTGCTGACCTCATTGGCCCTCCTCTCTGTATCAAGCGAAAAAAAAACCATAACTCAGTAATTGACCACTGCCAGTAGTGACTTACGATTGAAATAATTCCACACAGGCAGGCAAATGCTTTAACTCTTCAAATTCTTCAAAGACTTTAAAGTAAAAAAAAGCTTCACTGTTGTTGAAATTCACACCAATACAAAGACCCTCCAAATGTAGCAGTGACTGTCAAGGAAGGCAGTTGGTTTCAGTCATGAGCGGTACGCTAGAGTAGAGGCTTACAGCCATAACAAACAGAATTCTAGAGGGGCAGACAGTACTGATAAGTAGTGACATATATGTAACACAAACCTTCAGCTGTAAACCAACCTTGCAGTCAGTGAATATTGATATAGTCTGATGCTGTTTAGTGGAAAATGTCTGCTATCAACAGTCAATGCTTCAAGTAACTGAAATATAATTTTTTAACCAGTGAACACTAAAAGTTTCACAGGTTTGCAGCTGACCATGCGGCGCGGCTCAAACCGAATTCCAAATTCCCGAACAAGTCCAACATCCATTGGAGGATCATCTGGACCAGCTGGTCGCATCACTGAGAATGGTATTCGCACCTGGAGAGAGGAGAGAGGGGAGAAAGGAGAAGGGAGAGAGGGGAGAGAGGAGAAGGGAGAGAGTGGAGAGGAGGAAGGAGTGAGGAGAGAGGAAAGAAGAAAGAAGAAAGAAGATTCCACTTTCACCAGTTAGCACTTCCGGCAAAGATCAATACAAAAAAACCTTAACACTGCCTCATCAGAAGTAAATACAATCACATGTGACAAAGGCTACACAGGAGTTGTCGCCGACATGAAATGTGCCAGTTAACTAGCGGGGGAATCTTCCTAACACTTCTAGGATGCTGAAATGCAATTGTCATATGACTGTTTTAGTTCGAGTCACTAAACATTTTGACTGTTACAAGAGATTGTTTTAAAGGTTGAGATTTCTCTTCAACACCTATTGAAAATAGTGAATTCATAATCATTGATTAATGCCGTTGTCAGCTGTTCCTGCCTGAATGAATAAACAATAAACCCTTTATTTATATGGCTTCATTGTGTTATTTTACTTGGATTGTTTTACACCAGATGTGAAACAAAGAACAACTGACTCCAATTTTTCAAGAAGTACGTTTTGATGACGCAGACCAATCACGAAATGCTAAAGCACATTAACGTCTTCATTTTTTCTAGGTCCCAAATTAAACAATTAAATTCATTCTGGTTCCCGGTGTGATTTCTCCACAAACCCACCAGTCTTCAACTTTCCTGCTTAACTTAGGCTTCTTCCTTTAAACGGTATTTAAGGCATTAAATGTGAAAGAGGCTGGTCTGACTGATATCATGGTGGCTATCTGGCGTATCTTTCCTACACGTTGAATTTGACCCGTCACCGAATAATATCTCCATATGACATGAATCTTAAAAGTAGCCTTACACCACTGACTGTCAAACATTACTGTAAAGGTCTCAATATGATCCATTCAATAATTCTCTCTGACAAGTTGTCACCATTCAGTAATTCGCCATCCATTTATTACCCTTCATCTCGTTTGATCATTTCATGACATCACCATTTGAAAATTCACACACATTGGTCTGATCATACACAATAGTGTCTTGATGGCAAATGCTTCCCTTCCACTACAATCACTATGTCACTGTAAGATTCAACAAAAAATCTTCTATCCTCAAAAATACAGTTCCTTAAGGCCATGGAAAAATTGAAGTCATTGTCTTACCCGACAATGGCCTTTTCGAGTATTGAAACGTGCTGAATATGATCGTCCAGGATTGCCGTATCCGTCTGATTGAGTCTCCATAACTAATGTGTATGCTTTACCGTCTCCAATGATGTTTAGTAGAAAGCCTTCGTACCTACAATTCCCCTTAAAATTCACCAATAAGTAACCAGCCTCAAGCTTCCAACATTTCGACTGTGCTTGGCCACTAAGACCATAGAGAAGGTAAAAACACAGAGAAGAGAGAAGAGAGACGGGAGGCGAGAGGCGAGAGGCGAGAGACGAGCGACGAAAGCCGAGAGACAAGAGGCGAGAGACGAGATGCAAGAGACGAGGGGCGAGAGACAGGAGACGAGAGACAAGATACAAGAGACGTAGGGGAGATGAGAAACGCGAGGCGAGAGGCGAGAGACGAGAGAAGATAGAAGACCGCAGAGAGCGGAGAGAAGAGAGAAGGGAGAAGAGAGAAGAGGGAGGAGGGAAAAGGGAAGAGGGAAAAGGGAAGAGAGAAGAGAAGGGAGAAGACAGAAGAGAGAAGACAGAAGAAAGAAGTGAAAAGTGAGAAGAGAGGAGAGCAAGGAGAAGTCAGAAGAGAAGAAACATTGGCTAACTTACCGAGCCAATTGCGTACCCTCCGGCAATTGCAGTGGTCGAGCTGCTTCCACATATCCTCCTTTTGTAAAGACAAACCCTGAGAACCCAGCAAAAGAGAGATTACTGGCAAGAAAAAGCATTTATTATCACTTACTATGTAACAATAAGAGAGTACATAAGATTATCTGCAAATTACAGACTGCAGAATCATTTGAGGAGAACTCTCTGTTAAGCAATGCATTGTCCATCGCTATTACTTTTAATGACACTAATTCAATTGCGACTTTTTTTGACCATGATCATAAAATAATGTTAATAACACTATTTAAGGGAGTCACGAACAGATGCTTCATCTACTTACACTACATTAGAACTATAAACGTTAATTCCACATTTACGCTAGTAATTCCCTTTAACAAATAGTGATGGGCAGTGCAGCTACCTTTGAAAACTGCCGTGCCCTTCTCAGTAAATTCAAGTTCCGCATCGCAACCTCCATCATAACGGGGATCAAACTCAGATCCTTCACCACCACCCTCCCGCAACTCCCAACCTTCTTGGTGTTGAGGCCGGTTAAACTTAGCTATCGTAAGTTTGCTTTTTATACTTCTGCCACGTCTTCGGATTGCGAGCTTGTTATTATAATCCTGCATGAATGCTCAAAATGCAGATTAAACGATGGAGAACAGAAGATTGAAGCACACAAATTCAGGAACTGCCATTTTATCTGTGAAAACCGTGTAGCTTTGACCAACATGCACAAAATAGCCTGTAAATAGTCCAGATGCTGGGATAGCATGAGTGAATGGAACATATTCCATCGATGTGCATCATAACCTGTGGAATGGTTGGTGAAGGGAGCAAACACTACCATGTCTGGTTCAAATTCAAAATTATGATTTGAGTTTTTGGCTAGAGAACAACCATAGTAAATCGATTAAAGTAGCAAATTCCACAGATTGATGAAGCACTAACAGTTCAAGTAGCCCATACAACTCCAGTGCCTAGACTGACAAGTGAACTAACACAAAAAACAAAGGACACCGATATATAAGAAGCCACAAAAGTTCAGTCACCACGACCCAAAAACCAACCCCACAGCTGGTTGGTTTCGCCGCCTATTTCTAATGCAGCAACGCAGCCTGAGTCCTACACCCTTAACCTTGCTGGAAGAATCCGTTAAGAGTTGTAAACAAAGCCTCTAATTGGGAAATTGCATAGCAATTAACCGGATACTGGCCAGACATCACAGTATTTCCACAGAAAATTGACGAAGCGTTCACTTTTGTGTACGACTTCTGGCCCGGGTACAGGCCCGATTCTGGTCCGCACCACCGATAATTGCATATGTGTAATTACCATACAATGCAATGCTCACAATAAAGAAATTGTCATGAGAGGCCTCACCAGGACGGCCCTAGCCAGGTTGTCCACTCCCTGTTGTTCGACCCGGAGCAAGTCTCCACTGATATCGCTTCGAGCTCGAGCGCAGAAAATGACTTTGGTGCACCCCTCCACTGCCGACCGCAAGGAGGCGGGGTCTCCCAGGTCACCTACCACTACCTCCACTGACCTTGGAAGCTTCTCCAGTGTCTCAGGGTCACGGTTTCGAACCAGTGCCTGCATAAAAGAAGAGGCAGCTGTAAGGAAAATGGCACTTGAAATGCTCCAATGCAGGTTTTCCCCAGTATTTTGAGCCTACACCAAATTAACCGTTTGAGTTCTCTATGAAATAAATGTTTCTTGCAATGCAATCGTCTAGCGGAAAGTATTTTCAGACAAAGAAGAAACAACACTTGTGCCAAAATATCCATGTAAGGCTCACACAGTCACACTACATTGTGTCTTCACGAGCGTGCCAGGTAAATGATCTAATTCTGTCCATACGAGAGGTGCAGAAAGCCTGCCTTAACAGAATACCCTCGCAGAAGAAGTTTCCGTACTAGCACTCGACCGACTCGTCCTGTGGCTCCTGCCACGAAGACAGTCGTGAATTCCGCATTAGGAGTGGTGAAGTCGCAGTTGGGCCCTTGCGCCAAAACTTCGTATTCCTCTTCTAAAGGTGGTTGAGTGAGCTGTCCTAACTGAACCAGTCTGCGCCAAACGTCATCAAACAGTTGGCGAGATCGTCTTCCAAGACCAACAGGATTGACGTCATCCAGTGTCAGCTTCTGGCTTTCCTGAACCGTTCCTTTGCTGCTAGCAACAATGCCAGCTGTCAATTCACCAGCAGTGCTTGCTTCACCGCTATCTGTCGCACTACCATTGGTGGATTCACCAGCTTCTCTGGCTTCCGCCACGTGTGCTGTTTCTCCTTCGCCTACGACTGGAAGTTCCTTCCCGTTGGTTTCCTCGAGGATTCTGGAAGCTTCACTGGAAACTGCATTGGTGGTTTCCTGTCGCGTCTCTAAAGCGGAACGTACTGCGCTGGAGTGAATCCGTACTAATAAAGGTGGACCTGCAGCTTTTAGCGCTGCATTACGGCTGCCTTTTAGAGCTCTGAACCCTGAGAATTCACAAACAATACCTTCATTTTGATCTCCCCGAGCCACTAGCGAATTAGGGACGTAGCAGGAGCCAGGAAGTCTAGAAGAGAACAAGGCGGTGGCCATGGCCATCTGCTAGAGAAGACAGAGCTGTTACCCACTGTATGGACCAGTATGATGAGAGCTTCGGAATGTAGCTATCCTATTGAGTCATACAAGTGCCACGTGTCGATTCACAGGTCCGGTTCCTTGATGGCGCGCAATGGAGAGGTGTTGGCGCTCGGACGGCCCCCCAGAAGTAATCGTGAGTGGGAGGCGGAGAGAGAGCCGCGTGGTTATTTTACATGAATAATTTGTCTAGGAGAAAATATGGAAACACTATGTGTGGTAATGACGTACTTTATGCGTGTTTTTTCGTGATGTACGCGAACAAGGATTGTTGAACACGCGTATCATATTCCACCGTATTTGGGGTTAAAAACGTCTATGGTTTCAAGTCTGCGATAATTCCAGGAGACGGCCGACAGAAAATTTCACGAGATAACGGACCTGAGATTCGACGGTGTACGGATGGACGCGGAAAGCTTGCTAGAGGTTAACGAAATGCGGTACGCTGCACAGCTTAGAATGCCTCTGAAATAGCATTTGCATAGTATTGAAAATAAATATTATAGTTCGCTCGCATTCGGTTGGAACATTTTAGTTAACTGGCAATCGTGGGCCACAAATCTAAGATTTTGGCCTTAAACGCGCATTAATTAGGCCCATGGACACTCCCATGCTATGTCAAAAGACGACTCTGGTTACCAGGCTGTAGTTTGGTCACGCCGACAAATATTGTGGCAGGCAGCCGATCTACAGTTGTTATAGAAATTGGTTAGACACCCAATACGATTGGAAAACCTAATTCTGTACACCGTGCATCTTAATTAGTAGCCTTGCTCAACGGTCGTAAGAAACTTCCGATTTTTCCCGATACTCGATATCATTGATTATCAATCGGTCCAGCTACAGCAGAGGTCGCAAACGGTCAACCGAAACCGTGACCGACCGTTAACCGATCGCCCGCGCCGGATCCGGAACGGATTCGGCTGCCAAATTTTGGGGGTCGGGCGGTTGGGGTCGGTTGATTCACCAGAAAAAATAAAATGGTCGGTTACGGTCGGTTTATCAGAAAACCAAAAAAAATGAAAAAATTGTACTTTTTTTTTCCAACATTAGTATTCTTTGTACTTTTGGTATCGTGGAAGTAAGTGACATCATAATTAGCGTCGCAAATCTGACACGGTACTGTAGTAAGCTATTCATTTCGCAAATCTTAGGGAACACGACAAAGCGTCGCAAATTTGACACGGTAGTAACACTATTCATTTCGCAAATCTTAGGGAACGCGACAAATCGTAATTATTAGCTTATTCCGACGTACATTGATTAATTTTGTACTTTTTCGGTTACGGGCGGGCACAGTTAGTCGCGAAAAATCAAGATTCGGTTATTTTTTTTTCGTGAACGACGGTCGGTTAACGGTTAACAATTTTGGAGCCTGACAAAACTCGGTCGGGCGTCAGTTACTCAGATTTTGAAAAAAAAAAACGGTCGGTTTCGGGTATGAAATTTTTTGACTTTGGGACCTCTGCCCTAAAACTGCACCGAGTTGCGATATATCGCATGGTGACGAATAAACTCTTATTGACGATATACGGTAAAGATTATTATCCTTTATCGTATATAAAATGTCAAATTCGATAAAATATAAAATAATAGATGCAAAGACTTCGATAAACAAGCATGATGGTACCCATGTGAGGACATAGGAACTACAAAGAAAGACAAAGGTGAAACTGAAAACTTATTGCATGTGGTAGCAATAAGAGGAAAAACTAGGTGGAAAAACCTCTGATATAAGACATTGAAAGGAATAAAAGTACAAACCAGATGGCAACATAGCGTACCCAAAACACAACTACCGCTATAGCTGATATACCACTAAAAGTAACTCCTTCAAACCCTCGAACACAAAGAATCATGTTAGCGAAGTTACAGAACAAGTTGGCAATTCATAAAATAATAACACATCGATGAGGGAAATATATTGCACTCGTCATAAAGCCATAGATAAACATTGACGATAAAAAATGTGAGGATCAAAGCAAAAGAGCTCTAAGACCGTTCCTTTGGAAAGCGCGTTGACCATATGTACAAAGAAACTCTTCTAAATCCACAAGAAAAAACGGGAATATTTGGACCAAAACCATCTATAAAGTCATGCTTTACATAATCTTGCGATATTTTCTTAACACCTCTATGCGCCGCTACTCAACCTTGTTGAGCTGCCTCACGGACGATAGTTGACAAAAAAGAGTTCTAAAAAAAAAAAAAAAAACGACGACAATTCTTGTCAAACTAAACATATCATTATACCATAATGGAACAATGTAGGAAAATTCCCCACAAAAAAATTATCGCCCATAAAAATAGGGAATGTCATAATGTCTTCAATAGTATTTGATACTCAAACAAATAAAGCAGACCGCCTCCACAAGTGAGTATTGAAAATAAAAGACAACATCCACAACATCAGGAACGATAGTTGTTTTACCACGAGTGTCCATGACTATAAGTCGAAAGATAAGCATGAGGTAATAAGACATCAACGCGCTAAGTACACAATAAACGCCACAGGTAACGAATGCACTAAGCTCGAGCTCCCTTCGAAAGAAGAGGACTGATAAAATACAATTCGCAAGCTTAAACTCGCTATAAAGAGCTCAGGGACCAAAGGTAGTGAGGATGATGTCTAAGTAATGATCATCGAAGGCAAAAAGAGATGATACAAAAACAAGTGCAAGAGTGATAGTGCGGGCAAGGTAGGAACACTGGTGGGTGGAACACCATATTAACAAAACGAAATCCATTAGAAGGTTAAGAAGTTTGGTGAGATCATCTATATGGAATAAGTTTGTTTAATGGTAAAAAATAAAGAATAAAATTGAGCGATAATTTTGTCTGGATGTACCAAGACAATATATGTAATTATCATAAAACTCCCTCAAAGTGTAATTAGACTCTAAGTTGAAAAAAAATGTGTTTTCATACCTCAACATGGGAGATCATACAATTGTCCAAATAGGGGAAAGTGACAAATAGACTATTTGTGGAAAAAATACACCTCAAATATTTGTTTGTATCCTTCGGTATTTCTTCCAATTTGCACTTTTGGTTTTGATTCGTTTGATGCACTTATATTTGAATTAAAAACTTGTACTTTGGATATTAATTCAATTCGTGCAGTTGTGTTTGAATTTCATTCTTTTTTGCTTTACATGTGCTTTCATGTGAACTTTTGATAAATTATTTAACCAAAGTGGCCTAGGCCAAAGAGTATTTCATAAAGGTTATGGTGCATGTAACATGTGTTGGGGCAGGTTAATCCTTGTTTGTACACGACAAACTTCGCTTACACCCGCGACAAAAACCTAACCGGTTTGGTTTTTTTTTTTTTAATTTAAACTTTATTAAACCTGAAATGATTGTACCCGAGTTGTTGTTGTTTGTACCATATTGAACCATTTTGTACAAGTTGGCTTACGAGCCTACGCCCAACCAAAATGCATAAACTAATTCTTGGCGTTGTGTATCGAGAAATAACTCTTTGCCATAAAATTGATGAGGATATTGTTGGTTATCGAACGGTGAAGGGTCCCGATAAATCGCTATGGAACCAACAAGATTAGTGGAAAAAACATAGTATAATATATCACACTACTTTACATGTATTATGTCTTACACATTACATAGTATGACATGCCACATCACCGCGTCCGTAAAAAAATATTGCAAGAGTGGGGTTTGAACCGTGCAGTTATCGACGCCAATTATCGGGCTTGATTTTTATCTGTTTTTCATCGCAATAATTCCGATATTGATATATCGAATCAATATATTGATCATTGGTAGTTAAAAAAAAAGGTACATATCGTTTATCGGCAGAAGGCAACTGATCCACAACGCCACCAATTCCTCTCTGGAAATACTGAAATGTAGTTGAATATCATATTCTCGTTAAAATTGTAAACGGCTACGGAGAAAACATTTTGTTTTCGTTTTGCTTTTTATTTAGTGTACCGTAAACGGTTTTCTAGCTTCCACCCTGAATTGGTCTCAGAAATAAAGCCAGGTCACTTTCACTTTAACTGATATTGACTGTATAAGATTCCGTACTATAACGTCAACCTTCAGCTCCCAGTCCAATATTTATATATTTTTTGAATCTGTACAAAATATAAATTTTTAGGGCAATATTTTACCGTTTCAAATATCCTATTGGTCAGCTATTCGAGAAAAGGAAAGGGATAGAGAACAAAAAAAACAAAAAGGAATAAAAGCCAATAATGCTACACTGTCAATCGCTATCAGAGTATATAACGCCAATTTGGTGCCCTTTTTTCAAAAAAAAAACCCGAAATACAGTGCATAATTTTATTTTTTCCATTAATCTGATTAGGGGTTTTTTTCAATTAGCGTTAATAATGGAAGTACACTGCGATGGAAATAGTGTGGCGTACGGACATGATATTTCTGTACCAAATGGTACTTTTTGAATTACAAAGGCATAAAAAGACACTTAACATTATTGCGCACACATGTGAATGTGCACTAGAAGAAAGAGATGCAAACTCGTCGACAAAAATGACGTTCTCATATGTTCGTCCCTTCTGAATCACGTTCGTCAATTCGTTGTCAATCAACGACTCTTCTTGACTGACCGTACCATACTTTTCCATATATGCGGTTTGCATTCCGTTCGTCCGATTCCATCAATTCGCTCGTTAGTCTCTCGACACGTGTAACTGGTCATCGGCGTTACTCCGTAAAACCTGCAATATCCTTTTGCTGCCGACGCGTGTCCAATTGGCCGTACAATACACTCTTATAGTCTTCTATTACTGTAACACTATTTGAGGTAAGTATTACAAATATTCACTTCCCAAAATATTCTAAGTACTTAATTCCTTCTCACATCTCCATCTACTGAGTAAAGATTTCCAATTTCAACACTCCCCTAAATCTTTAGACCCAGTCACTCACTTAGCCCAATAGCCTTTCTACAAAACTGCAACTTTGCAGCAGGAAGGGGTTTGGTTAGCATGTCAACAACCATTTTCTCATCCGGTAAATAACACAATTTTAACACTCTTGCAAGCACATTTTCTCTCACAAAATGAAGTCTGACATCCATGTGCTTGCTCTTAAAATGATGACTCGGGTTAGTAGCAATAGCAATGGCTACCTGATTGTCACACTAAATAATCTGTGGACTGGTTTGCATGTATCCAAGTTCCTGCAAAATGGACTTAACCCATAGGAGTTCTTTGAGTGCAGAAGCTGCTGCCATGTACTTTGAATCCATTGTAGACTGTGCTGTAACCTTTTGCTGCTTACTGCTCCAGTAGCATGTTCCATCAGCGATCTTTAAAACGAAGCCGATTGTGGATTTTCGGCTTGGCATATCCCCATTGCTGGCGTCACTCCAAGTCTGCATTTTCACTTCTCCTCCTCCGAGTATCAGCTTAGGATCTCGAGTGCTTGCAAGGTATCTCAAAAGTCTTTTTGTAGCTTCCCAGTCTGCCCTCTTAGGATTTTGCAGACTTCTACTTAGTACTCCTACAGCTACTGCAATGTCAAGTCTCGTGCAATTCATGAAGTATATGAGACTGCCCACTACCTGCCTATACGGTTTTGAAGCCATAAATTCTTCCTCCCCTGACTCTAGGCTCTCACTAACCATTATGGCTGAGTCTGACTCGCTTCCATCAAGCTTCTGTCTGATTTCCATGGGAGTTGCAGATCCTTTTACATCTTTCAATTCAAATTTTTCCAGCATATTACCTATTGCTTCCTTTTGAGTTAACATAATGAGTTTTATGTTTCTGTCTCTCTCTACCTGTATTCCTAAGATATATTTAGATTCACCAAGATCCTTCATCTCGAACCTCGACCTTAAAGCTGATTGAATCCGATTTATTTCATCCATAGACTTGCTTATTAAAAGCAAGTCGTCCACATAGATATCAATATAAAGAATCCCATCCTCCCCTTGCATTACATACACTGAATGATCTGAACTAATCCTTTGAAATCCTAGTCCAGTAAGAAATTCATCTAGTTTTAAGTTCCATTTTTTGGGGGTTTGTTTCAACCCATACAAAGATTTTATTAGCTTACAAACTAAGTTTTCTTTCCTTTTCTCTGCATACATCTCTGGTTGTTTCATGTAAATGGTTTCCTCTTATTCTCTATGCAAGAAAGTTGTTTTAATATCCATCTAGTGGACTTCCATGTTTTCTATAGCAGCCAGACTTAGTAAGATTCTAACAGTGGAAATGTGACAACCGGAGAAAAGGTTTCCTCAAAATAAATACCTTCTTTCTGATTGTAACCTTTGGCCACAAGTCTGGCCTTGTACCTTTCAATGGTGTTGTCCAGGTTGAGTTTCACTTTGAACACCCATTTGTTGCCGATGGCTTTTCTGCCCGGAGGAAGATCCACGAGCTCCCACGTCTACGCCTCCATGATGGACTTCATATCGTCATTTACCGCCTCTATCCAGTGATTTCTCTCTGGTGATGAGAAGGCCTCTTGAAATGTTAACGGTTCCGTTGTAGCTGCAGAAAAAGCAAAATGTGAGCTTGCTTGCAGACGGCTGCTGGTTCTTCTTCCCCCCCGAAATTCTGACGTTGAAATCGTCGACAACCTGCGATTTGTTATCCTGTTCTGAGCTGATGTAGGTGCCGAAACATGATCTGGATTCGCAGACTCCACATGTGTAGGATTTTGTGTAGATGCTGGTGCCAAATCAGGTTATGCAAGAGGTGCTGCATGTGGTAGAGGAACCTGTGGAGATGTAGGTGTAGCCGGTGACTGTGACTGAAAATACACAGGTTGAGTATGTTGAAAGATCACATACTCCTGTACCTTTCCTGTTTGTTCACTCTTAGTGTTTGTGAACAGATCAACCGAATCCTGTTCATCATTCAGCTGTATATTTCTACATACAATAACTTTCTTTCTCTCTAAGACATATACCCTATAACCATTTGCATTGTCACCATATCCGATAAAAATCCCAGGTAAACCTTTAGCTTCCATTTTCCATCTAGTCTGCGATGTGTCTAAGACAAAACATTTGCTGCCAAAGACTCTAAAGTGACTACCATCCGGTTTCATGCCTGTCCAGAGTTCATAAGGTGTAGTCATAACCGATATAGATGCAATTATGTTTTTAATATAGACCACACAATTGAGTGCTTGAGCCCAAAATTTCAAATCTAAACCTTTGTCTGCAAGCATAGATCTAACACTTTCTGTTACAGTTCTATTTAGTCTTTCAGCTACACCATTCTGTTCCGGTGTGTACGGAACTGTCAAGTTATGAGTGATACCTTCCTGGAGGAGAAACTGTTGTTCTGAGACAACTGCTGGCACTGAAGATGAAGAAGATGCAGCAGTAGTCATCGTAGAACAAATCAAAAGAGAAAGCTTCCACAAATACCGATGATTGAGCAGCAACTTTGACAGACTATAACTTTCAGAAAAACGCTCTAAACGTCCTGAAAATTTGCCACAGTGTAGCTAACATACAAAAGAACACACACACAAAATATCAACTAATTCCGCTCACAAATCTGTGAGATATGTAGAAATGAAATTACATAAAACTGAGTGTACAGTTTTCATATCATTTGTTCCTAAAAATCAAATTCACTAAGTCCTACTTTTATACACCGAAACTACACTAAGCTGTACGGAGGCATTCCAGCCGTACATCTAACATTCTAACACAAATATTTACACCGAAGTTAAGACAACGCAAAGCACCTGAAATCGTCCAAGTGTGCTTCGTCATTTGTGGTCCTTTTTGAATCGCGTCCGTTAATTTGATGTCAATCAAAAGCCCTTCTTGGCTGACCGTACCATACTTCCCAAAAATGCGGTTTGTGTTTCGTTTGTCCGATTTCGTCAATCCGCTCGTTGTTCTCCCGACATGTGTAACTGGTCATCGATGTTACTCCGTAAAATTTGCAACACCCTTTCCAGCCGACGCGTGTCCTGCTGGCCGTACAGTACACTCTCTTAATCTTTTATTACTGTAACACTATTTGAGGTAAGTATTACAGGTTTTCATTTCCCAAAATATTCTAAGTCCTTAATTCCTACTCACAACTCTATCTACTGAGTAAAGATTTTCAAATTCAACACTCAATTAAATCTTTAAACTCAGTCACTCACTCAGCCCAATAGCTTTTCTACAAAATGCAACTTAGGAGCAGGAAAGGGTTTTGTTAGCATGTTAGCAACCATTTTCTCATTCGGTAAATAACAAAATTTTAACACTCTTGCAAGCACATTTTCCCTCACAAAATAAAGTTTGACATCCATGTGCTTGCTCTTAAAGTGATGACTCGGGTTGGTAGCAATAGCAATGGCTGCCTGATTGTCACACCAAATAATCTGTGGACTTGTCTGCATATATCCAAGTTCTTGCAGAATGGACTTAACCCATATGAGTTCTTTGAGTGCAGAAGCTGCTGCCATGTACTCTGACTCCATTGTAGACTGTGCTGTAACCTTTAACTGCTTGTTGTTCCAGCAGCAAATTCCATCTCCGATCTTTAAAACGAAGCCGGTTGTGGGTTTTCGGCTTGGCATATCCCCATAGCTGGCGTCACTCCAAGTCTACATTTTCACTTCTCCTCCTCCGAGTATCAACTTTTGATCTCGAGTTCCTGCAAGGTATCTCAAAAATCTTTTTGCAGCTTCCTAGTCTGCCATCTTCGGGTTTTGCAGACTTCTAATTAGGACTCCTACAGCTGCTGCAATGTCAAGTCTCGTACAATTCATGAAGTATATAAGAGTTTCCACTACCTGTCTGTGTGGCTTTGAAGCCATAAATTCTTCCTCCTTTTACTTTAGACTCTCACTAACCATTATGCCTGAGTCTGACTCACTTCCATCAAGCTTATGTATGAATTCCATGGGAGTAACAGATCCTTTTACATCTTTCATTTAAATTTGTCTAGCATATTACTTATTGCTTCCTTTTGGGTAAACATAATTAGTTTTCTGTTTCTGTCTCTCTCTACTTGTATTCCTAAGATATACTTAGATTCACCAAGGTCTTTCATCTCGAATCGCGACCTTAGAGCTTTTTTAATTCAAATTATTTCATCCATAGACTTGCCTAATAACAGCAAGTCACCCACATATATAGCAATATAAAGAATCCCATCCTCCCATTCTAGTACATTCATTGAGTGATCTGAACTAATCCTTTGAAATTCTAGTCCAGTAAGAAATTCATCCAGTTTTAGATTCCATTGTCAGGGGCTTGTTTCAGCCCATACAAAGATTTTATTAGCTTACAAACTAAGTTTTCTTTCCCTTTCTCTGCATACATGTCTGGTTATTTCATGTAAATAGTTTCCTGTAATTCTCCATGCACGAAAGTTGTTTTTGAAACTCTGAGACCTCCATTGGCCCTCAGAGTATGCAGATCCAAAAGATGCTAATCTAGATAGTGCCGACTCCAAGTTGATATAAACCCAAATGACTGACCCCTTGACATTAAAAACCCCAATATAGATTCACCCCTGTGAAATAACACTTTCTGTGTGCTCAGTTCCACCACAGAATGCAAAGTTAGAATATGAGATTTAGACACATTCACCCACATTGACTTTCCCTTAGAATAAATGCCACCTTGGCACGCAAAAATTCTGACCGACTACACCCTTGTGTAGCCTGGACTTCTTTGAGTCTGCAGCGAAAAGAATCACTGAAAATGGTCAAGTAAATTGATAGTTATGGCTGGCCAAAGTTTGCCATTTATACAGTGTGCTCTTTGGAGAGGCACCTACCTACCCAAAATTTTCTAAGTCCTATTGCCCCTCTAAAACTCTATCTACTGAAGTACGGCACCAATCAAATTACTGTGTCGTACAGAAAAGTACAGGTGCCGGTGTACTTTCTGTACGGCCATTGTACGACATGGCGAAAATGTCGACACGTGTCAAATCAAGATTAGTTCCTGTAATCTCCGACATTCCCGTAATCCAATGTTATCACACCAAGTGTCATTTGACGTGGCAAAGACTGTAAAACGCCAAAAGTGCCTTTTCCATGATCGCGACGCCTATCGCGGCCGTCAGATCAAAACCGGCTATAATCCTAGCCGTTGAAATTCGACGCTATTTGTTTCGCTATCGAAACAAATGCGCGGTATCCGTTCTGTCCCCATACCGTACTTCGTACTAAATCAAACTGTATCCATGCACTAAGTATCTATTCGCCGTTAAACGAATTAATCTACATGTGACGATTTATATATTTATCAAACCCTATTTATCGTAATATGTGTCATAGACTTAACGGCTAGAGCTAATTGTTAATGCATATTGACGGACGATAGGTACCAAGATCAATTCCTGGGTCCATCAACTAACTTTTGGTAAGTCTACCTAATTTACTCCCTTTCTTCTCTAGAGAGCTTAGGCAACCATGGCTCTAGCTCCCTATCCAGCCTTCTGTGACTACAACAAGTGTGGGGGCTTAGAGAGGAGAGTTAGAGGCAGACTGCTTCTGCCTTTTTCAATCCTATTTACAGACCTAGAAAATACACAAATATCAACAGTTTTAACATCCATCTGGTGGACTTCCATGTTTTCTATAGCAGCCACACTAAGTAAGATTCTAACAGTGGGAAATCTGACGACCGGAGAAAAGGTTTCCTCAAAATCAATACCTTTTTCTTGATTGTAACCTTTCGCCACAAATCTGGCCTTATACCTTTCGATGGTGTTGTTCGGATTGAGTTTCACTTTGAACACCCATTTGCTATTGATGGCTTTTGTGCCTGGAGGATTATCCACAAACTCCCACGTTTGCGCCTCCATGATGGACTTCATCTCGTTATTTAGCGCCTTTATCCATTGATTTCTCTATGGTGATGAGAAGGCCTCCTAAATTGTTAACGGCTCCGTTGTTGCTGCAGAGAAAGAAAAATGTGAGCTTGCTTGCAGACGGCTGCTGGTTCTTCTTCCCCTCGGAAATTTTGACGCTGATATTGTCGGCAACCTGCGATTTGTCATCCTGTTCTGAGCTGATGCAGGTGCCAAAACTGGATCTGGATTTGCAAGCTCCACATGTGTAGGAAATTCTATAGATGCTGGTGCCGAATCAGGTTCTGCAGGAGGTGCTGCATTTGGTAGAGGAACTTGTGGAGATGTAGGGGTAGCCGCGGACTGTGACTGAAAGTACACAGGTTGAGTGTGCTGAAAGATCACATACTCCTGTACCTTTCTTGTTTGATCACTCTGAGTGTTAGTGAATTGATCCACCGAATCCTGTTCATCCTTCAGCTGTATATTTCTACATACAATAACTTTCTTTTTCTCTAAGACATATCCCCTATAACCCTTTGCACTGTCATCATATCCCCTAAAAATCCCAGGTAAGCCTTTAGCTTCCATTTTCCATCTAGTTTGCGATGTGTCTAAGACAAAACATTTGCTGATAAAGACTCTAAAGTGACTAACATCCGGTTTCATGCCTGCCCTAAGTTCATAAGGTGTAGTCTTAACCGATCTAGATGCAATTCCGTTTTTGATATAGACCGCACAATTGAGTGCTTCAGCCCATAATTTCAAATCTAAACCTTTGTCTGCAAGCATAGATCTAGCACTTTCTGTTACAGTTCTATTTAGTCTTTCCGACACATCATTCTGTTGCGCTGTGTACGGAACTGTCAAGTTATGACTGATAGCGTCCTGGAGGAGAAAGTGTTCGAACTCCTTTGAAGTATATTCGCCCCCGTTGTCTGATCTTAGTGCCAAGATCAGAACCCCATGCAGCTTTTCCGCCCATGCCTTGTAGTGCTTGAAGTGTGTAAACACTTCACTCTTGTGCTGCATGAAGTAGACTCTTGTGAACCTCGAGTAGTCATCAGTGAATGAAACATATAGTGGACACCTCTAGCTGATGGAACTTGTGATGGACCGAGAACATCCGAGTGGATAAGTTGTAGAACTTTGTCCAGTCTGTGGTCAGATTGCTGTGGAAAAACTAGTCTGTGGATCTTTCCAAGTGAGCATCCATCACATGATTTCACAGGTTGAGAAGTAAGAGAAACACCCTCAACCTTTCCTGAATTCACCATCTTTTGTAAGCTATCATAATTGACATGGCCTAATCTCTTATGACATAGTTCATTGACAGATGATACACTGGAATAGAGAACATCATGTTCTTTGTATTCAGCCAAATCCATCCTATACATCTTGCTTGCATCTCTAGTTCCTTACACTGCAACTTTACCTAGCTAGCTAACAACCTTTGAGAAAGTAATCCTAAGTTAGTTCAGAAGATAGTGCATTAAAGGGAGAGAGCGCAGTGGCGCAATGGAGAAGCACAGTGCAGAAGTGCAAAGTGGAATAACTTTCTTGTTAAAAATTTAAATCGAGCACGCGACCAGACGATCCTTATCTACAGAGAAAGAGCTTTCGAACGAGCTATAGAGAGCAAGATTTGGATACGTAGATCAAAAGTTACAGGCGTGCAAAGCAGAAGCTTCTAGAAGGTTCCACAGGAAACGGTATGGACTTTTCCGAGGTGGTTCCTAAGTGTTTCCTTGGAGTTTCGGGGACATGTCTAGTAGGTTCTTGTGACGTGGAGAGCCACGAGTTTCGGGGACATGTCTAGTAGGTTCTTGTGACGTGGAGAGCCACGAGAAGGACACTTGTCAATAAGTTAGAGCTAGAGATGTCTAGAATGTCTAGAAGGGTAGAGTAGAAAAGAGTATATATGAAGTAGGAGAAGTAGACAAATATACACAATTGGAGAATTGGTTGTGACCATAGCTGAAGAGATAGTAAGAGTCCCTATAGTGAGAAAGCATTGTAACTCTGTGTGAGTTGAGATACAAAGATAAGTGAAGCCTTGTAAAGAGAACTTGGAGATAATAAAGTGATTCTTCTTGTGAGGAAAATTTGAGCAAGTGTGCTTTTACTTTGTGAGTGAATTCTTTGTGGCTTCGGAAGATTCTTGAGTGACCTGTGAGAGAGTTTTTGCTTTGTGAAGCTAGATTGTTGCATGATGAGTGAGGCCCACAAAATTCAACAACAACCTGCCTACCTCCTTTGAGGATTACATCAAAGCCTTTGCTCTATACGAAGGACGTAGAAAATAGATTTTTTTTGAATTCTGGTACATATAACACATTGTGGAGAGTTCTATCAACAAACTTTCCCCCTACAACTACCATTAACGATATATCACCATGTGTTGAAGTCTGCACACTCATGCCGCACGCATAGTAGATGTTCTTTGGAGTTGTTGCCTTGAGGTTGGAAAAACTGGACTTGTTCCAACACATGTGTCCCGAAGCTCCAGTATCCATGATCCATCTTATATCTTTTTGACCTTCCATAGCTGCCGCCATTGTGAATAACTCTGCTTCTTCACCTTTAGCATGAGACAATGGATCATCTTCTCGAGTTGCATAACCTGAGAAGAGAGCGATTCCCCGAGAAGAGTTCCCAAAAAAACCCTTATGATATAGGCTCTGCTGCCAGCGTGGACGATATTGTCCCGTTTCATTTGCCTGTTTCAGCTTCAAACAGTACCTGTACCCATGTCCCTTTTCAGAGCAGTAAAAACAAGTAGTAGACTGTCTATTTGGCCTATTGGTATACTGATTCTGATTCTGATTCCTATCCTGATTTTTGTTCTGATTAAGTAAAGTTTTTCTGTCAAAATCTGTGTTCAAAGCTTCTACCTTTCTCTCTCCCTGAAGTATTTTAGTAGTTGCTTCCTCTTCTAATATCAAATTGTATACCAGCTGAAATGTCCTTCTTGATTTATCATGAGTTTTTAGCTGGACAGACACTCCTTTCATATTACTAGGGAGTCCTCGAACAAGTAAAGCTGCCTGCTGGAACTCAGGAAATGAGCCACCTGCACACGAATGTGCATCAATCAGAGCACGAAAGTTATCACAATATTCCACCATACTCCCCCCGGAGTATTTATAGTCCCAGATTTGTCCAGCCACCAGAAGTTCCTCTTGGACATTTGATTTCTCAAAAGCAGTTTTTAGTGATTCCCAGATTTCTTTCGTTTTTTTCATTTTGAGCCGAGACATGACCAAATTCTCGGAGATGCACAGAATCAGATTGTTTCGCGCCAGTGAGTTCTTCTTCACCCAACTCACATCTGTTTCATCTAAAGTACCATCCAAGACCCCCAATAGATCAGTAGTTTCAAATGTGGATTCAACCATCGCCGCCCAATATGCATATTTTTGGCCATTGAATATGGGAATTCTTGATGAAAGGCCCATAACCTGTTGTTCTACAACCACAGTAGCAGGAGGAGAACCAGAAGCAGTAGTAGTGGAAGTAGACATTTAAAGCAGAAGCTACAAGCACCGTACTCAACAACCAACTTCAAGATGTGACAGAAAGCAACCCAATGATCAATGCAAACTCAAATTTTGCATAACAGTAGTTAGCAAAGTGTAGAATCACTCTACAAAGATTCAAATCAATTGATTCAATCAACCATAAGATATCGACACTGCAGATTCACAAAAAGTGCCTTAGTAGATTAACATCCGAAGACATGGATGGTCACAATTTGTCTAAGTTCTAAACTATATACTCACAGTGAGTATCTACTAGTCACACTAATTTAAGTGAGTGTACTACAATACTGTCTTGTGCTACGACAAAGTACTAAAACTGTACTTACTATTCCAAGAGTACTTCCAAAACCTAATTTTGCCATTTCTCTAAATCTGAATAGTGCGACACAATTTTAAATTAGCTAAACTACAAATCCTTGTTTCCAAATATTTTCAAATAGAAGACCGTACATTAAATGTTCTTAGCGCTTAGTCAGCAATGGTCCATAGCATCCGGCTGACTGTTATCGTGTAGTGCGAAGCAGCTGAAATCGTCCAAGTGTGCTTCGTCATTTGTGGTCCTTTTTGAATCGCGTCCGTTAATTCGATGTCAATCAAAAGCCCTTCTTGGCTGACCGTACCATACTTCCCAAAAATGCGGTTTGTGTTTTGTTCGTCCGATTTCGTCAATCCACTCGTTGTTCTCCCAACATGTGTAACTGGTCATCGGTGGTACTGCGTAAAATTTGCAACACCCTTTTCCAGTCGACGCGTGTCCTGCTGGCCCTACAATACACTCTCTTAATCTTTTATTACCGTAACACTATTTGAGGTAAGTATTACAGGTTTTCATTTCCCAAAATATTAGAAGTCCTTAGTTCCTCCTCACAGCTCTATCTACTAAGTAAAGTTTTCCAAATTCAACAAGATAAACCTAGACAAACAAATATGATACGAATCTTTTCAACCACCTCCACAAATCTTTTCAACCACCTCTACAGAATATCACTACTTAAACTGTGTTTTCTCGAAATACAAAAACGTAACAAGCAAGATATAAATTAGTAAAATTAGAGCATTAAATAACAGTAGTAGTTCCTTTTCTAAACAAAAAAATCATCATCCATGTTTTAAACAATCACTCTCTCACATAATCATGCTACTTTTGTTTTGAATTTTGACATTATATAATCACAAAACCCCAAATTAAATCATTTACTCCAATGAATGATTTTTCTAAAGAATTGTAGGGTTACTTGCTCTTCAAGAAGGTCAAGTAAGTTGCTAATATAAGTAATTCTAGAAACCTCTACCGCCTCCTCTTCTCCTTCTTCTCATCCCATCTCTCCCTCATCTTCCTTTACGGTTGTAACTTTTTTTTCACCACTATAACTTTCCGTCTCCCTCTCCTCTATTGAATATTTAAAAAATCTAGAATTGATGAGGGAGAAAGGGAGGGAGGGAAGGAGAGACAGAGGTAGTGGTTGACAAGAAGAGAACCAGATTCACGCTCCAATGACGAGACAAAGGGAGTTGTTGATAAGACAATCCACAATCGCCGGTCTCAGAAATCGAAACTTTTTGCAAAAATCGAAACGGTTTTATACGATACTACTTCCGCGGGACGCGCGAGGAATATAGTACAGTACAACACTGGACTTGTGAGAAACCTAGTATGTACCTGCGGAATAAACTGCCAAAAGCATAGATGTCCAATTCGTACGAATTTGGACTTTTTTACGAAAACTAAGTAGTATTCGTTTGTTTCGTAACTTTCGTCAATTTAGTACCTCTCAAATGTACGGAAAATTGTACGGACATTTTCAAAAAAAAAGACGGGGGTTTGTTTTACCTATCCTCCACTTCGTCTTCAGAAGGAAGCCGCCGTTGGAGACGCGGTAAATTCCGCCGCTCGCCTCTAGTTTGTTGCGTTTATCAATTATGCACTTTTGCTTCATTTGCGAGCGCATATTTTTATATGAGGAGCGAGCTGCGGAATTTAGGCACATTTAGAACATCATGCAAAGCTTTCTTTACAGCTTTGCCATCTATCTCATAATTCAGATCTATGTTACCCTTATCATTAGCTTCCACCGTGGCACCAAAAGCATAAAAGATTTGACGAGTAGGGATAGGTGTCATATCCTTGAAATACGATATGTTCCAACACATATGGGAAGAACTTCTGGAGTCCATAATCCACCCGAGATCTTTCTCTCCCTCCATCATCTTTGCCATAGCAAAGAACTCGGTGTCATCAGTTTTAGGAAAACTAATAACCTCTGATTTCTCCTTCTCCATCTCCTTCACCGACTCCTCTTCCTCCGCTGAAAAAGCTGCGGTTTTGCTCGGAGGTTTTGGTGTAAATGGAGCTCCTCTCACCTTCCATCCTTTGCGATAAGAACCTGTTTCACACGCTTTTATATACAAAGGACAAAACTTGTACAAATGACCATTATTATAGCAATAGACACACCGTTCATATTGGTGAAAAGACTGATTTCCTTGAAATCTATTATCTCTCTGAAACTGAGCATTGTAAGCTACAGCTGGCTTTCCAGAATTAAATGCCAACTGATTTGCTTCTTCTTCTAGCACATACTCTATAGCTGTAGCTAGATTCCACTAAGACTTATCCAATTTCTTCAGTTCATCATAAGCACCTTTATACTCAGTAGGAAGCCCCCTCACTAAAATCATTGCTTGGTGATACTCAGGAAATGAACCACCTGAACATGCATTTTCTGCAACTAGAAGTCTGAATTTATTGCAATATTTTGCCATGCTTCCGCGTGTATACTTATATTCCTAGATCTGCCTTGCAGTTATAATCTCATGTTGTGCATTAGCCTTAGAATATGTCTTTTTCAAAGCATCCCAAATCTCTGATGCTTTAGAAGCCTGAATGTATGTCATATGCAGCTCCTTAGATATCATTAACTTTATCAAATGAAGAGCCTGCTCATTCTTTTGATCATAGTTTACATCAGTTCCTACCATAGATCCATTAACAACATCAAAAAGCTTCACCTGTACAAAATAAGACCTTACAAGATCTGCCCAATACAAATATTCTCTCCTATCAAAAACCGGAATTCGTGAAGGCGGGCTCGTGACCTGTTAATCTGAGAAAACAGACGGAACCGAAGACGATGAGGATGCCGGTGTAGTCATTTCGGAACCAAACTAAGCAAGAAACTTTCACAAAAAACCGGTCTGAAAAATTGCAACTTCAACACTTGATAAAACCCAAACCAAAGACACAATAGCTTTGCAAATCTTCCACAATGTAAATAATATCAGGATTAATACACACACAATATTACAAGTAAACCTGCCCACAGATCTGTGAGATATGCACAGATAAAAATGTCAAAAACAGGCTGTACAGTTTTTGACTACAAAGTGTTCATATCTTCAAAGTTGTCTAAGTCCCACTAATATACACTGAAGCCTATGTTGCTGAACGTACGGAGGCATACCAACCGTACAATAAATACCTACGGCACTAACCGAACAAGCTACGTCATACAAAAAGATTCCTTTACTAATCAACTAACCACACAAAGACAAAAATCTACTTAACTAGATATTTACAAAGGAGTAGGATTCTATATGCCACGTCATTTGTCGTGTATGTGGTTCACATGGACCAGCATTTGTCGGCGGTCTCCGTCCGCCGCGTACATATCAGATTCGGCACCGTAGACAAATCTCCATGTGCCATTTTGTCCTCAAGTGTATCTATACACAAACAATCCCGATATTCTGAAGTGTCTTCTTTCTTGTAGTGATTTGTGTCTCGCGAGTGTGTACAAAGGAGTACTCCCTACCGACCTAGTGGAACATCAATTCTGGTGTGTAATGAAACGAACTTACAACCAAACATATGCTAAGTCGTGATACTCTCTCTCCCTTACACTCGAGGCATAAGAGGACTAAAGCTTTCCAAAACAACACATATTGATACAAATAAAGTACCGTTAAGTACAAATATGACGGTCAATCGGTTTGACAACTTTGAATTTCAAAATATTGTTTCATACGCTTAAAGTTTTGCCGCGCTTACGGACATCGAATGTCATGATAAAATTAGCAATTCACACGACCGGCGAACGTTTACGGTAACAATATTGTGGCAACCACATGTAAATAAAAGTGTTGTAGACAGTCTGTAACAATAACAGTGGATCGAACTTGTTCGTAAATGGGTATTTAAGTATTACGAATATAGAGTTTTAAATTTGGTAGACGTCCGCGAAAAAATCGCACGATTTGGAGTTGTATTTTAAAAGATATAGTGATTGGTGTATTTAGGCAACATTGCGATGTCAAAATAGCGAGTGGGTGTTCATTCTAACGGGTTATGGGTCAAACTAGCCGTGGAATTTCAGGCGCACGTTTAAAAGTACCAAATGAATCAATATTTCGTTTGGTACGCACGATGGTTGGTTTCGTACAATTTTTAGTACAAAACGTCACTTTCACTTTTGGAATTTCGTAGGTAGTTTCACGTGTGAAATTTGCGACACATGTTCGTGCGAAGTCGCGTTTTGTTTGGCATGCAATTTTGCACGTAAATGTTACGTAGAGAAATGTAGCGTTTAATTGGTTAGTAAATCCTATGTAGTAAGTAAGAGATTTCGCACGCTTTTGCATTGGTCAGTCGAGTCCTTACTGATCAATGATTGGCCCACGTAAAACATGTTCAACGGAGCGTTGACTCTAGCCTGGCTAGTCCAAGGCGATGATGGATAAATAGTGAAGTCTAAGAGGAGAGTAAACATATTTTCCTTTGGAAAAGTTTGTGGAAATTCTGACTAATCTTGGTCCTAAGCGATAAAAACCAAATTAGAGCAATAGCATTTTTGCACTGAAATCTATTATAAACTAAGTAGTTTTTTAGTAGTTAAGAGATAGATTTATGAAGAGTGGAGAGTAGTCGAAAGCACTTTCAAAGAAGGGTTGAGCCACGAGGGCAAGAGACCAAGCTAATGTTATGTGGACAGAAGCCGCTTCTTCTAATTTAAAGTTTATCCTTATGTGATTGTTTTCCAATGTGAATGTGTAGTTTTCCAATGTGTGGTTAAAATTGGTTGTAATAATGGGATTTTGTGAGAGGTAGGAAATCCAATTACATATGGTATATGAGCTTTGGTTAGAAGCCAAGGAGAAGCTTGCTCACCCAAAAATCGACTGCCGTGACCGGTGAGGGTGCTCTGACTTGTGTCGGTGGAACCACAATGTGAGTGGAAGGGGATTGGAGGGAAACTAAGTGACCACACTGCCAACGGAGGCTGGTTAGATGTGGGGCGTGCTTAGGTACTTAGGACCTAGGCGGGGTGGGCAGTATAGCCACCGTTGAAGCTCACTCCAATTACCAAAAGGCCAAACAAACTTGCCTTCTTCTAGCAATGATAAATGTGTAGAGGGAGGGCTTGAAGCCATGAAGGGTGCGGATGTGAGGATTATATTTGAAAATATCTTGATGTAGTGGGAAATAGGAAATTTGCTAATGGAGGAGAAAAAAAGTGGAGCACTTTACTTCTTCAACAGCAAAGGAGTCCAAAAATGACTAAAAACTTTTTAAACCCTAAATTGTTACCTTTGATTGCTTTGAATTTTGCTATTGCAAAATTTGTGGTTGAATTTCACCTTTGAGAGCTTTCAATTTTGCTATTGCAAAATTTGTGGGGAAGCTTTTTACCTTTCTATTTCAATGTTTGGGAAAATTGAATTTTCACTAACTTACTTTTAATGTTTATTTGATTTTTCAGATTTTGATATCTTTAAAAGGATTTGAGAGATAGTCTTGCAGAAATCGGGACTTCAAAATCGTTGCAAACTCTTGGATACCAGACTCATCTCATTTCTTGATTTTAGTATGATAATGGCAAATTCTGCATGGAAACACAAATGGAAAATGCCTTGAATGTGTTGGAACAAACGAAAAGATTAAAAAAAATGGCATTGTGATAAACATTTCTGGATGTAGTGGGTGAAGCCAAAGGGCTTTTGGTGGGAGGAGGATCTCCGATGATCCAAGACAAGAGAAAGAGAACTAGACAAGGAGGCACCATCGGTAAAAAAACATCATTTTCATATGGAGTATTATTTGGAATCTAGAAACTGTGATCGTGATGATTACACTTCTTTTGTTGTAAGCTAACTGAAAGGTGATGCTCAAATTTGGTATTACACTCAGAGGAGGTCTAATTTGATTCCTGATAATGCTGATTGGTAAGCGTTGAAGACGGCAATCAAACCACGTTTCTTGTCTGTCACTTATATATCCAGAATGGAAAAAAAGTGGTTGAACTGTAAGCAGATTGGATCTATGAAAGATTATATTGTGGAATTTGACTCATCTAGCATTCATGTCAAAGGTTTGACTAATGAAATGGCTAAGTTGCATTTCTTGAACTATCTGAATCCTATACTGAAATCAAAACTGAAACATCAAAAGTTTAATAATTTGAAGGAATTACAAGATAAGTCATTGGAAATAGAGCATCAATTGGGGTATAATCGGGAAACTCGATCACTCAGGGGTAATTTGAATGAAGTATCATTGTGGGGTGAGGAGGAATTTGTGGAAGAGGGTCTGAATGCGGGTCTCGTGAATAGGCAAAATATCTTCAAGGGTAATCAGAGAGGTGGGCAGAGTGTTAATGTAGGAAACATATTTCACAATAGAGGGGGACACATTAAGAGCCCTAAACCCAGTATTAATGCTCAAAAACCCAATCTTAACATTCCGAAGTGCACTATCAGTCAGAAAAGAGGTCATAGGGCATTTGAGTGTGTACAACTGAAGAAAATTAACTATTATAACCGTGGAGAAGAGGGACATTTCAGCAGAGAGTGCAAAACCGAAAAAAAAGTCACTTGTTTTTAATGCGGAGGTTTAGATCATTACTCTAAAGACTGTACAGATAAGGGATCTCTTAAAACAGTTGATGTCAATGATGGTCTTCACAAAAATATTGCATTATACCTAGCTAAACGAAAGCCCAGGAGGTGTGAAACGAAAAAAACTAGATGCTTGTATAAGAATTGGTGAGCACTTAAGAACATCTGGTTGGTAGGATTCTTGATAGCTTCTGAGAGTATATCATGTCTACTTCTACTACTACTGCTGCTCCTCCACCTGCACCGGTGGTTGTAGAACAACAGAGTTAACTCTCGAGGGCAAGCTAATGAATGGAAAGGCTAGGATAGCTAAATTTATTATGATGCTAACCAGACTCGATAGTTTGAACAATCCTTTTGATGAAACTTTTAACAACAAGCCTATGTTTGGACAGTTAAATAACGATGACACCAGACACAGTTTGATCAGACTCGAGTCTTTAGTGGAAGGGAAACCATTGAGAGTTATAGTAGATTCAAGTGCTACACACAATTTTATTTCACATATGTTTGTAGAGAAAAATAAAATTCCTATAGTCAAAAGGGAAAAACCTTTGCATTTCCAAATGGCAAATGGTAATAAGTTTAGTTTAGATTTACAAACAGAAACAATAAAAGTTGATATCCAAGGTCATAAAATGAAGCTGTGTGTGAAATAATGAATTTGGGTAGTGAAGAGCTAATAATTGGAAAACCTTAGTTAACAGAACATAACCCTCAAATTAATTGGGAAACTAACACCTTGAGAGTGAAGTCTGAGAACGGCTGGAAGGTTTTGCAAGCATTACCCTCGAAGAAATTGCATAAAAATCATATAAATTACATATCCAAATTGGGAGTGGAAGGTTTGATTTCTGCTAAACAATATAAAAAGCATTTAAAAGACAAAACAAATCATGCTTTCTTGTTATTAGTAATTGAGGCAGTTACTGATGAACAGGGGGAGAAAACACTCACATTGATGTTGTTCCTAAATCATACACGACTAAAAATCTTGAAAAACAAAAATCTGATTCTGTAATTGACATAAATACATCTGATATTGTTGTAAATGATTTGATTTTTGAATTTCAAGATGTTTTCCCAAGAGATTTACCCCTAGGAAAGCCACCTTCCCGAGATGTGGAACATGTTATTAACCTTCAATGTCGATGTAATCCTCGTGTCCCAAGAATTTATAAGCACAATTTCTTTGAGCAGAAGGAGTTAAAAAAAAAATCAAAGAGCTTCTAGAGAAAGAACATATTCAGCACTGCAAATCACCGTACGGAGCACCAGTTCTCTTTCTCAAAAAGAAGAACAGAACGTTGAGAATATGTGTCGACTATCGTAGTGTGAACAAGATTATGGTGAAGGATAAGTATCCGTTACCTTTAATTTTTGATTTGATAGATCGTTTGAAAGGTGCTAAATTATTTTCTTTGATTGATCTGCGTTAAGGCTTTAATCAGGTGCCAATTAGAATTGAAGATGTTGACAAAACTGCTTTTAGAACTAGAGTTGGTAATTTTGAATGGATAATGATGCCATTTGGTTAGACGAATGCACCTCCTACTTATCAAAGGTTAATGAACAAAACCATTTCAGATTTTATAGATGAGTTTGTTCAGGTGTTTATATATGATATTCTAATTTACAGCGAATCTAAATAACAACATGTAATTCATTTAAGAAAAGTGTTGGAAAGGTTAAGGGAAGGAATCTATCCGGAAAAATTGTCAAAATCCAGTTTTCTTAAAAGTGAACAATTATTTTTAGGACATACTATTAGTGGGGAGGGTGCTAAAATAGATCCATCCAAAATTACTACAATCCAAATTTGGAAGCAACCCACTTGTGTCACAAAAGTTAGATCATTTATAGAATTGGCCACTTATTACAGGAAATTTATCAAGAACTTCAGTATGATAGCCGCACCTTTGACAGATTTACTTCGAGAGAAAGAGACGTTTGTGTAGGGAGCCGTTCACGCGAGAGCTTTTGAGGAACTAAAAGGGAAGTTGACCTCTGCCCCGACACTGGTGTGTCCTGATCCTACTGGGGAATTTGAAGTTTTGATCACTACTGATGCATCTGATAAAGGTCATGATGCATCTGATAAAGGTCTAGGTGCAGTCATAAGTCAAAAAGTCGGCAAACATTTTCATCCTATTGGTTTGAGTCTAGGAAATTTAATGATGTTGAAAAGAAATATCTAGCGCAGGAAAAAAAATTACTTGCAATTGTTAATGGATTGGTGAAATGGCATTATTATTTGTATGATAAAGAATGTACAATTCATTTTGATAATAAGGCACTCTTCTATCTTTAGAGATTAAGTGATGCACAGATTATGATTTGCAGACAGGTTAGGTGGAAACAGAAATTGGCATATTTCAAATTTAATGTCAAACATATTTATGGGAAAACAAATGTAGTCACAAGTCCTTTAAGTAGATGTTTTGAAATAAGTGTGATAGTTCGGGATGAATTGTTTTTAGACATTGTTGGAAATGGTTATGATAAAGATCCTTATTTTAATGTGATTTGCAAGAATATTTCGGAAGGGAATTCAGACCCATTGAATGAGAAGCATGTCTAAAACTTTAGATTGGAGGATTGTTTACTATATTTGGGATCATGGGATACTTCATGCATTCATGAAGTGGGAGACTTGAGAAAACAACTTTTACGAGAAGCCCATGAGCATTTAGGACATCTAGGTCGAGATAAAACTCTTAGTCGATTGCAGGGTATATTTTTTTGGCAAGGGATGGAAATGGAGGTGTAAAAACACATGGAAAGTTGTGTCCCCTGCCAACAAAGTAAACCTAGAAACCAAAAACCTAAGGGTCTCTTAAAAACTTTGGATATCTCCGAAAAACCATGGGAGTTTGTCAGTATAGATTTTATTGTCAGATTGCCAGCTACATTTAGAAGAAATGAGAGTATCATGGTTGTAGTTGATAGGTTCAGTAAAATGGCAATCTTTATTCCTTGCAAAACTACTTTTAGTTGTAGGTATTGCAAAGTTATATTTTGACCACGTGGTTAGACATCATGGAGATCCTCTGTCTTTAGTCAGTGATAGAGATTCAAAATTTACTAATGCATTTTGGAAAGAATTATAGCGAAATTTAGGCACTGAATTAAAAATGAGTACCTCTTATCATCATCAAACACATGGACAGATAGAAATGATGAACCGTACACTGGAGGAAATGCTTAGGACTGTTTGTAGTGGAGTCCAAAACACATGGGAATCTAAACTGCCATTAATGGAATTTGCATACAATTAATGTAAACATGCTATTACAGGATTCTCACGGTTTGAAGTTGCATACGGATACCAACCGAAAGAAGCATTAGACTCAATAACATGGGTCACTCAAGAGAATAGGGGTTCAAGAACAGAGTTTTGGGAATACATTCAAACAGTTTGGAAAACACTGGGATGCATTAGTGGAGGCAGAAAGAAGGTAAGAATTAAATGCTAACCGCAAACAAGCTGATTTGGTGGTAGGCACAGGTGACAAGGTTTGGCTTTCAACAACTTATTACAGGTGGAAGATCGAAGGACAATCGAATCCTACAACGAAATTTGCTCCTAAGTACATCAGGCCATTTATTATAATCGAGATGATATCACTAATTGCTGCCAAATTGGACTTTCCGCCTTCAACAAAAATTCATCCATTGATACACATAAGTAAGCTGAAACCAACAAACTAAAGAAGAATTTGAATTGGATCCCTCAATAATTATATAACTTGAAGTCCACAGATGGGTAATAGATTGGGTTTGTCAACGGTTAAGGTTGGTAATACTATATTCTACCAAGTGCATTATCTAGGAAGGCTGGAAGAAGAGTTAACTTTAGAAGATAAAAATTTTGAATTTTTACAAAGATATTGGAGGGATAATAATATAAAATTCCCGTCTTGAGAATGAAATGTGTTTTAACTGAGGTCAGTTAAATATAAAGAGGGGATGATGTAATTGTAATAGTGGATCGTGTTGTCCATAGCCTATTTCAACCATTGATTACTCACGGAAGACACCCACAGACTACCCCAAAACAACTGTGTTTCAGATAGCGCATATCACTCAACAATACTTAAAAGTAATTCAAACTGCACCAGTTTGCAGTATATACTGGACAATATAACCTCCCAAAATTACAGCCTGTTACACAAAGGATTCCACGAGATAAGAGCTCCAGAGTTTCCCAAAAGTAGCTGACAGCTTACCTACCTAGCCAAGTAGACTCCTCACAGAATTCTACAGGAAAAGCAGAACAGAATGAAACTACATACATATATATTTTCTATATCATAGAACATCCACACAAAGTTTCATATCAAGATATCAATCAGAGTGATCACAGTCAAAAGATGCAGAGAAATAGTCTACCATAACTTTGATAAACTTAGCTGATAATGAAATAAAACTAAGTCATGCAAGTTTATACTCACAAAGTTATCTACTGAGACCTAAACTAATAAACTAGCTGCACGTGTAATTAATTACTATACTAAATACAGATAATGTACGTCAACAGTACGTCTACTGTACCGGATGTACCTCCAAATCCTAATTATGACTTTTATCTAATTTCAATATTGTATTACTAAAAACTAATTCACCATATACAAATTAGAATTGTTTCAGATATTTACAAATACGAGTTGTGCATGAATTGTGCAACTTGCTTAGTCAGCAATTAGTGAATCCGTCCAAACGGCTATAAGCGTCCGTACAAGTCAACTTCGAATTTGCAGATCGCCGTTAGATGTAGAGTAAATCTTATCAGTGGATGACACGCGTCCAGTAACTTTGTCTCAATGTGGTCCCACTTCGAATCCAGTCCGTCGACTCGATTCGTATCCGCCGTTCGTTTTTGTCGTGTGTGTCAGCATAGGTCACATAAGTCCAACCGAGTGTGTTCATGTGGTACATGTTGTCCATAGCCTATTTCAGCCATGGATTACACACGGAAGACACCCACAGACTACCTCTAAACAGCTGTGTTTCAGACAACACAGATTACTCCACAATAACCAAATGCAGCTGAAACTGCACGAGTATGTGTTATATTCTAAACAATGTGACCTCCCAAAGTTAATGCCAAATCCACCAAGGGATCCACAAGTTATGAGCTCCACAGTTTCCTAAAAACAGTTGACAACTTATCAAACTAACCAATTAAGTCTCTCAGAGAATTCTACAGAAACATCAGAACAGAATGAAACTACACAACCATATATTTTCTATATCATAGAACATACACACAAAGTTTCATATCCAGATGTCAATCAGAGTGATCACACTGTTAGGTCAAAGATGCAGAAAAACAGTTTGCCATTACTTTGATAAATTTAGCTGATTCTAGAATAAACTAAGTCCTACAAGTTTATACTCACAAAGTTATCTGCTGAGCCCTAAACTAATAAAATAGTTACACGTGTAATTTATTACTGTACTCAAATAATGACAATGTACGTCAACTGTACATCTACAGTACCGGAGGTACGTCCAAACCCTAATTATGACTTTTATCTAATTTCACAATTGCAACACTAAAAAGTAATTCACTACATACAAATTAACGTTGTTTCAGATATTTACAAATAGGAACCGCACATAAATTGTGTCACTTGCTTAGTCAGCAATTTGCTAATCCGTCCAAGCGTCCGTACAAGTCAGCTCCGAATTCGCGGATCGCCGTTAGATGTAAAGTAAATCTTCGCCGTGGACGACACGCGTCTAAATCACTATCCCAATGTGGTCCCATTTCGAATCGAGTCCGTCGACTCGATTCGTATCCGTCGTTCATTCTTTGTCGTGTATTGTAGCATAGTTCATATACCTCCAGGCGACTGTTGCTGTGCGGTACGAAACACCTGAGTGCGTACGGCATGTTTCGTAGCTTGTGGTCCCGTACGAATCGCGTCCGTCGACACGATTCGAATCAACGTTCCATACTGATTTCGTACTGTACATTTTCCGGATAACTTCGTTCGTCCAATTCTGTGAATTTGCTCGTTCGATATGCGACACGTGTATGTGCGTGTCGGCGCAATTCCAGAATACCTGCAAAGTCCTCATATGCCGACGCGTGTCCTTGTAGAAGAACGAAACACTCTTTTATCCTTATACTACTGTAACACTATTAGTGGTCAGTACTGAAGTGTTTACTCTAAATAATATTCTTAGTACTAATCCCTCTCTCACTGACCCATTTACTGAGTACTAAAGTTTTCAAATCACAACAGTACAAAGTACCTAAGTGCCTACGGCGTGCTTCGTCACTTGTGGTCCCGCATGAATCGTGTCCGTTGACACGATTCGAATCAACGGTCATTACGGCAGACCGTACCATCTATTTCCTTTAAATGTAATTCAGATTATGTCTGTCCGATTATGCGAATCCATTTGTCCGATGTACGACGCGTGTAAATGGTTGTCGGGACTTTTCTGTAAAGCCTGTATAGTCTTCGACTACCGACACGTGTCCCTGCAAAAGTACAACATACTCAAGACTACTTCTGCTACTGTCATACTATATATGGTAAGTATTACATCATGCTTCCTAAAAAATATTCTAAGTTCTAAAAAGTCTCCCATCACAACCTCATCTACCGAGGACTAAAGCTTTCAAATTACAAAACTCCCCTAAAGCTTTACACTCAGTACCTCACTCCGCCTGCAGATCTTTCTACTGTAATGAAAGTATATACAAAAGCTAAAACGTATATTCAAAAGCTAGAACTTAGAAAATATTCAGAGGTAAAAAAAAATTCCCTCTCACAACCTCGACTACTAAACATCCAAAACTTTACAAAACAAGCACTCCTCCTAATTTTTGGATGTGTTAGGTTTAAGCAATCATATACTGGTAAATCTAAGATTTTATCAAACCTTTAGTCACCATACCAATCACTCCAATATTTCTCCCGTTTAAACAATGATTTTTCCCATTGAAGGTGTTGGGAATTCCACCTCAAAAATGTCTTTCCCGGTCTTTTGTGTGGCCGCCTTTGGAGTTAGTTTCTTCTCGAACTGGTCTTTGTTAATCTGTATCTTCTTCTTGTTTTCTTACTACATTCTGGTCTCCTCATAGAATTTATACTTCCTCCCATGGTTTGTCTCCCCACTACCTCTATAATGTGTGGATTTCCTCACTGATTTTTGGTATTTTTCCGTAGATCTGCCACTCCCCTTAAGTGTATGCATCCTGAAAATTGTCATCCTGATACCCTTTTCATTTAGCTGCTCTTTTCTCCTTTTAATAGTATTTCTTATTTTCCATATTCCTCCAATATTATGACCTTTTTCGCACCCATAAACTTCCTTTCTAAGCCTCATTTTCTTAACAGTTTCTACCGGTCTTTTGCTGAGTTCATTAATTTTTAAATCCATATTCTTTTCCACATCTGATGTTAATTCCCCATCTTTTGTGAGTTCTCCATTTCTTCTCTCATCATCTTCTTCATTTTCTCTACTTTTCTTGTCATCTTCTCTTTGCTGTTCTCTAAGTTTTGTTTTCAGTTTAGTATTCTCCATCTCTAAAGAATGTTTTTCAACCAAATTTAAGTTTGCTTCTCTAACTCTCGTCTCTTCAAGAATCCCTTCCCTTTGTAAGTCATTCTCACACATCAATTTATCACAAGAAAGAGTCACAAAAAATGAACCTTTTTCACTCTCTTTTTCTTCCACACTATTTTCAGTGACCACACTATTTTCGTTTCCTTCCACTTCAACTTTTGGGTGCCCTTCACTCCCTTCAACTCCTCCGATTTTAATCCATTCTTTTCGTAGGTTTATATCACTCACCAATTTGTCATCGAAAACATTGACAATGGACAAATCCTTTTCTGTTACCTCTTCCTCCACTCCATTTTCTGTGGCGACAAATTTCCCCTTTCCTTCCTCTTTCACCATATTTTGAAAAACATAGACAGTCGGAAAGTAAACGAATTCGTCGACGGAAGGAGTAAGCGTTTTGTCATCGGTCGAGTCTTGTCCGTCACTCATAAAAGCACTTGTTTCCCTCCTTGTTGAGGGTCGAACTCGGTGGTTGTCCCATCCATCTCTGAATTTTCCTGTAACACATGCAGTTTTATATGATGGACATACCCTGAAGGTATGTCCTAAGTCATTACAATAAAAACAATTTTTAAGTCCATTTCCGGACATAGTGTTACTTCTAATTTTCCTATACTCTGACATAGAGACCTCCATATTCCTCTCATTTGATAAAACCTCTTTACTAGCCTCTTCATCTAAAACATATCTTCTTGCTAGAGTTAAGTTCCAATCCTTTTTATCAATTGAAGTCAATCTAACTAATGCACTCTTATATTCTTTATGTAGGCTTCTCATTAACAAGAGAGCTTGTTGAGCATCTGTAAAGTTTCCTCCTGCCAACTCAATTTCTACAAAAAATACTTCTAACTCAATACAGTGTTTCTCCATACTACCTCCCACATACTTATATTCAACTATTTTAGTCACACTACTGCACCAGTGATATATAGAAGTCTTTTGATACGTACATTCTAAGCTCTTCCATAATTCAATTCCACTCTTAAAACATAGGTATGACATTACCAATTTCTCAATCAAGGAGGTCTTGATAACTTTTAGACACTCATGGTTCTTCGTTTTCCATCCATGTGATGTTTCGCCCAAAGTCCCATCCACCACATCCATTAGCTCCATCGTCTCGATGTAGCTCTCAAGCATGCACTTCCAATAGTGATAGTTAGATCCATCAAATATGGGTATCCATGGGCGTGGGCCCATAACCTGTTGTCCATAGCCTATTTCAGCCATGGATTACTCACAGAAAACACCCACAGACTACCCCAAACCAGCTCTGTTTCAGACAACACAGATTACTCCACAATATTATAAAGCACCTCAAATTGCACCAGTATGCAGTATGTACTCGACACTATAAATTCTCAAAGTTACAGCATGATCCACAAATGAATCCTAAAGATATGAGCTCCAGAGTTTCCCAAAAACAGGTGACCGCTTTCAAACTAACCAAGTAAATCTCTCACAGAATTCTACAGAAACAGCAAAACAGAATAAAACTACAAACATATATAGTTTCTATATCATAAAACATCCACACATAGTTTCATATCAAGATATCAATCACAGTGATCACACTAACAGGTCAAAGATGCGGAAAAACAATTTGTCATAACTTTGATAAACTCAGCTGATAATGAAATACAACTAAGTCCTACAAGTATATACTCACAAAGTTATCTACTGAGACCTGAACTAATAAAATAGCTACACGTGTAATTCAGTACTGTACTAAATACAGACAATGTACGTCAACGATACGTCAACTGTACCTGAGGTACGTCCAAGCCCTAATTATGACTTTTATCTAATTTCACTATTATAACACTAAAAACTAATTCACTATATACAAATTAGAGTTGTTTCAGATATTTACAAATACGGCCGTACATGAGTTGTGCAACTTGCTTAGTCAGTAATTAGTGAATCCGTCCAAACAGCTATAAGTGTCCGTACAGGTCAACTTCGAATTTGCGAATCGCCATTAGATGTAGAGTAAATCTTATCACTGGATGACAAGCGTCCAGTAACTTTGTTCCAATGTGGTCCCACTTCGAATCGTGTCGTTGACTCGATTCGTATTCACCGTTTGTTTTTGTCGCGTGTGTTAGCATAGGTCACATAAGTCCAACCGAATGTGGTCATATGGTACGAAGCACCTCAGTGCGTACAACATGCTTCTTCACTTGTGGTCCCGCGTGAATTGTGTTTGTCGACACGATTCGAATCAACGCTCATTACCGTAGAAATTAATGGTCTTTTAAAGTATTTTCTAGTTCTAAATACAAATATAGAAAGAAGTCGAAGCAGTCTACCTCTAACTTCTCTCTCTAACTCTCAAACTTGGTCATCGAAATTGGAGAGGAAGCTAGAGCCATGGCTACGTAGGCTATCCAGAGGTTTACGGGATATAAATATTAGTTTATTTATAATTAAGGATATATTTACTAAAATACATATGCCACCTCTAGGATTTGAACGTGCAACGTGCCGGCCGAAAATCAGCCGGTAGCTTTAAACCGTTAACTCTAGAGATAGTGTTACCTACTATATGGTTTGATAATTAATTAAACATTTATACGTAGGATAGTTCATTTAACTGAAATAGTTTTACGGGGACATAGATCCAGTAATGTAAAAGTACGGATTACGGTACGGATAAGAAACGAAAAATCGCGCAGTTATTTCTTTAGCGAAACGAATACCGCGCATGTATTTATTACGGCTACGATTAAATTCGATTATAATCGGAAGGCCGGAATTAGCGCCGAGATCGCGGAAGAAGATTTCGGCGGTTTGTGGTCATCACCACATCGGATGACACGTGGCAAAATTACATTGGATCGTGGTAACTCCGGAGATTACGGCACCGAATCCGGATATGATATGTGTCGACATTTAGGCCATGTCGTACAATGTCCGTACATAAAGTACACCGGCAGCTGTACTTTTGCGTACGGAACTCAATTCTGATTGGCTCCGTATATCAGTAGATAGAGTCTGTGAGAGAGATAGGACTTAGAAAAATTAGGAGATAGGACCCTCTCTCCCAGAGAGCTACTGTACAAAAGGTCAACTTTGACCCTCCATAACTTACTGCTCAGGGGAGCAAATTCAGATATTCTTTTTGTTATCGACTTAGGGGAGTGGTGCCTTCACAGGGGTTAAGTTGGTAAGAGTTTTTGTCTTCCAGGGTGGCAGTTGTTCTTGCTGATACACAAAGGGATCAGGGTTATCGTAGAGGCTTCTTGGAAGTTGTCCACTCTGAGGACTTATGGAGGTCTCACAGTTTCAATTACAGCAGACCGTACCATCTATTTCCTTTAAATGTAATTCAAATTATGTCCGTCTGATTATGCGAATCCATATGTTTGATGTACGACGAGTGTAAATGGTTGTCGGGACTTTTCCGTAAAACCTATATAGTCTTCGACTGCCGACGCGTGTCCTTGCAGAAGTACAACATACTCAAGACTACTTGTGCTACTGTCATACTATATATGGTAAGTATTACATCATGCTTCCTTAAAAATATTCTAAGTTCTAAAAAGTCTCCCCTCACAGCCTCATCTACTGAGGACTAAAGCTTTCAAATTAGAACATGAAGATCGCGGAGAACGACACTCAAACGTGGGAAGACATCAACATGGCTGCCAAAAACTTCATTCTAAGACACCTCACTCAAGCTTTGGCAACCCCCCACCTTCACATTTACAAGGCTCAGGAGTTGTGGGTGAGTTTGGTGGAAATTTATAGAGCTGGAACTATTCAAGAGCTCTAATTGTCCAAACAAAAGTTGGGAAATTATTCTTACAAAGGGGGGAAGATGTTAGACTATTATAATAATCTCTCTTGTTTGTATATGGAGATGGAGAGTGCTGGGTGGACAAGTACAATGAAGATGAAAGTTAACACTCTCATCATGAAGTTATTTGAAGAGTATAAAAACATACTGTACCGTGTACAGGAAATGACTGACAACTCATGAAAGTGGAACACAATGGTCCGGATGATACTTGGGCAGGAGAACACAATTGAGATTAGGAGTGGGGGAAAAAGCATCAAAGCTCTAGTTGTAGGAGGAAACAGATGGGGGAAGGATCCGAAGAAACCATTCAAAGGAAAGAGATATCGGTTTGGAGGACCGAGGCCCCCAAAGGGTCTTTGTCATTTTTGCAAAATACCCGGACACTTCATAGCGGATTGTGTTAAGCAGTCGTAGTTGAGGCTTCAAAAGAACGGTGGAGGGGGTTCTACGGAAGGAAAAAAAAGGCCCTTGTGGTCACAAAAGTGAAAGGAGAAATCGAGGACGAGTCCTCTGAAGAGGAGGATGGGGAGCTTCTTCTTGACGAGAGTCTAGAGGAGAAGGAGATCCCTCGGAAACAGAAGTGTGCTCTCAGAGCAATTCGGGAAGCTCCATAGGAAGGATGGATCATCGACTTAGGTGCATCCATGCATATGTGTCGGGATAATTACCTCTTTACGAAGGTAAGAAAAATCCCTACTGTAGAGATAGAGTATAGGGATAGGGAAGTGGTTACCAAAGATCTAGTGGGGTCGGTAGATCTAAAAGTCTTAGTGGAGGGTAAGACTTCTATACTCACCTTCTCCGATGCACTCTACATTCCTCAACTGAGTAAAAAAATTGTCTCTATGTTTGTGTTAGATGGCAAAGAGTTTGATACCTTCACTAGAAAGGGAGTCTTTACAGCTAAGTATGGGTATGAAGTCTACTTCAAGGCAAATAAGGGTAGCCAAGGAATGTTAAGGCTTAACTTGAGTAATTAAAAAGCGAATGCTTAGAATATTGGTGTTCCAAAGTTGATGATTTGGCATAAGCGGTTGGGGCATCTGCATTTTGATAGGCTGAGGGAAATGAAAAAGCATGGTGTAGTAGAAGGCATTCAGTTTGGGGATAATGAAATGGTGGATGATTGTAGTGGCTGTGCCCAAGGTAAGGCTCATAGACTCCTTTTTCCCAAAGCCGCCACATATAGGGGTGAGAAACTACTACATTTAGTCCACACAGATATCTAGGGAAGTGCAAAAGTACTTTCGGTTGGAGGGAAGAGGTTTATGTTGACAATAACCGATAACTGGTCTAGATACTCTACAGTCTAGTTCATAAAATTAAAGTCTGAAACACCAACTTACTTTAAAAATATAAAGCATGGAGTGAGAAGATGGATTGAACCTGTTGTTCTACAACCACAGTTGCAAGTGGAAGATCACCAATAGTAGTAGATGTAGACATAGTCTTCAGCAAAAGCTACCAGAAATCCTATCAAACAGCCAACTTTGATATAACACATAAATCACTTGAAGTGTTCAAATAACACAAAGATCAACACTAATAAAGTATCACATACAGTCTACCAATTCCCAAAATTGCAGCCTAATTGAACTAGTAAACCATAAGATGTAACACTTGGAAGTTTCCTAAAAACTGTCCCTTAGAGAGTTAGATCTCAATACTGGATAGATACAATTTTGGCTAAGTCCTCACTTCATACTCACAAAGAGTATCTACTGAAAACTAACTAATCATATGTCTACACTTGGAACAACAGTACTGTACTATACTACGACAAGGTACCAAATCAGTACGCTATTTGTATTGTGAGTACGTCCAAACCCTATTTGACTACTAGACAAAAATATACTTAGTGGAACACTACATTCTAATCCGCTAAGCAAAAACTACTGTGTTTCAGATATGCAAATAGATTCCCGTACAGTAGTGTTCAAGGTGCTTAGTCAGCAGTGGATGCTAGCGTCAAGCCGACTGTTGATCAAGTGCTCGAAGTCACCTGAGGTCGTACAAAGTGATGAGTCATTTTGTGGTCCCACGTGAATCTCGTCCGTTCACTCGATTCACATCAACGGTCGTCGTTGAATGTTGTACGACCATCTTTGAGGACAATCGGTTGAGTTTCCGTCCGTCCGATTCTTCAACAGTATTCGTTCGATTTGTGACGCGTGGTAAAGTGTGTCGGCACCTTTCCGTAAAACCTGTAAGATGTTCATTTTCTGACGCGTGTCCCTATAGAAGTACAATACACTCAAAGGTACTAATGCTACTGTTACACTAAAAGAGGAAAGTATTACAACGTACCTAGACCAAAATTATTCTAAGTTCTTGGTCTCTTCTCACAACTTTGTTGACTTAGTATTAAGATTTATTATTTCAACAATGGAGGTGCACCAGATGGACATCAAGACAACCTTTTTGCGCGGAGAATTAGAAGAGGAGATCTTCATGCGACAACTCGAAGGATTTGTGGAAAAAGGAGAGGAGAGTAAGGTATGTCGGCTGATCAAATCCCTTTATGGTTTGAAAAAGGCGCCTCGACAGTGGAAAAAGAAGCTTGATGAGTTTCTTCCGGTCTGTGATACATCCCGATCAACTTAGATCACTGAATCTATGTTTTTGAAGATGAGGAAGGTGTTATATTTATGGCAATTTATGTTGATGATTTGCTTCTTTTAAGTAAATCAATGGAAAAAATTAATAAACTAAAAACCGATCTTAAGAGGAGATTTGAAATGAAGGATATGGGGGAGGCAAAATATTTTTTGGGAATTCAAGTAGAAAGAGACCGAGAAAGAAAGATTATAAGACTGACTCAAAATGAAGCAATAGGGAACATGTTGCAAAAATTTCAGATAGATAAAGCTAATAGTTGTACACCTCTAATGGAGTTAAAGAAGGGAAGTGAGGAGAGTGAGGAAGAAAGAGTCATAGTCTTAGACGAGGAATTTTGTCGTGAAGAACTGAAGTTCATGGAGACTATTCCTTACAGGCAAGTAGTGGGAAGCCTAATCTATTTTATGAATTGTACCTGGCCAGATTTAGCTGCAGCTGTAGGAGTACTAAGTAGAAGTCTAAATGCTCCCACTTAGAGGGATTCGGAAGCAGCTAAGAGAGTTCTTAGATATTTGATAGGAACTAGGGATCTATGGTTGCATTTGGGTGGGGAGAATATTAACATCAATACTTGGAGTGATGTCAGTTATGGTGATGCTCCGATGAGGTGATGTACTTCTGGATATGTATTATATGTGGGTGATGGGGCTTGTTGTTGGAGTAGCAAACAGCATAAGGGTATTGTTCAGTCCACCATGAAGGTTCAGTATATGGCCTCTTGCTCTGCTGTAAAATAATTGATGTGGGTCAAGTCTTTGCTTGGTGAGCTTAGTTACCTTAAGAGTGGTGTGCAAATTTTTTTTTGTGATAATCAAGCATCAAACGCTATTTCTGCCAATCTTAAACATCATTTTAAAGCCAAACACATGGACATTAGACTTAGCTTTGATAGAGAGAAAGTAGAAAACAAAATAATCAAATTAGAGTACTGACCAGATAGCGAGATGGTAGCGGATATGATGATCAAACTTGTGCCTTCCCCTAAGCTAATTTTCTACCAGGAGAAGTGTGGTCTAAAATTGAAGATTGAGTAAAAAATAAGGGGAGTGTAGAAATTGATGGTTCTTTTAGTATTTTCTAGGTCTAAAATAAAATGTAGAAAAGAAGCCAAGGCACTCTGCCTCTAACTTCTCTCTTCAACTCCCACACTTGTTGCACTCACTGAAAGTCGGAGAGGAAGCTAGAGCCATGGCTGTCTATGCTATCCTGAGATTTACGGGTAGTAGATTAGTTGATTTACGGTAGTAAATTAGTTGATTCACTAAAAGTAAAGTTGTTGGTCCCAAGATTTGATCATGGTATCTACCAGCCGTTTAAGCCGCTGGTAGCCGGTAGCTCTATCCATTTAGTCTATGACTAGTATTATATTATATAGTGTTTGATAATTAAATAAACATTTCTACACTAACAAATTCATTTAACGGAAAATATTTACAGGACACATAGGTTCGGTTATGTAAAAGTACGGATTAAGGTACGGACAAGCCATGCATTTATGTCGTGATAAAGAACTCTTCACTAAGCTAAGAAAGATCCCTACTGTAGAGATAGAGTATAGGGATGGGAGTGTGGTTAGTACAGATCTAGTCAAAGTCTTAGTGGAGGGTAAGACATCTATACTTACATTCTCAGATGTACTCTACATACCTCAGCTGAGTAAAAATATTGTCTCTACGTCTGTGTTAGATGACAACGAGTTTGATACCTTCACCAGAAAGGGAGTCTTTAAAGCTAAGTATGGGGATTAAGTTTACTTCATGGTAGATAAGGGTAGCTAAGGAATGTTTAGGCTTAACCTGGGCAATGAAAAGAAAAATGCTAACTATGTTGGTGTTCCTAAGTTGATGATTTGGCATAAGCGGTTCGGGCATGTGCATTTTGATACGTTAATGTAGAAATTAATGGTCCTTTTAAAGTAATCTCTAGGTCTAAACAAAAATTTAGAAAGAAGTCGAGGCAGTCTACCTCTAACTTCTCTCTCCTACTCTCAAACTTGTCGCAGTCATTGAGAAATTGGAGAGGAAGCAAAAGCCATGGCTACCTAGGCTATCCAAAGGTTTACGGGATATAGATATTAATTTATTTACCATTAGGGGTTTATTTAATAAAAGAATACATGATGCCTCCAGGATTTGATCTTGGTACCTGCCGGACGATAAACTGTCGGTAGCTGGTAGCCTTATCCATTAAGTCTAGACCTAGTGTTACGTAATGTGGGGTTTGATACTTAGCTAAACATTAACACGTAGGATTATTCATTTAACTGAAACTGTTTACGAGAGACATAGATCCATTAATGTAAAAGTACGGATTACAGTATGGATTAGAAACGAATACTTCGCATTTAATTCTTTAGCAAAACGAATACCGCGTATGTATTTATTACGGCTACGATTAAATGTGAATTTAATCCGACGGCCAGAATAAAAAGTCGGGATCGCGGAAGAGGATCTCCACGGTTTTTGGTCATCCTTGTATCAGATGACACATGGCGGAATGACATTGGATCGCGGCATCTCCGAGGATTAAGGGAGCGAATCAGTTTATACCACCTGTCGACATTTAGGCCATGTCGTACAATGTTCGTACAGAAAGTACAGCGGCAGCTGTACTTATGTGTACGAAAGTGTAATCTGATTGGCTCAGTACATCACTATATAGAGTCTGTGAAAGAGATAGGACTTAGAAAAATTAGGAGATAGGACCCTCTCTCCCAGAGAGCTTCTCTACAAAAGGTCAACTTTGACACTCCATAACTTACTGCTCAGGGGAGCAAATTCAGAGATTCTTTTTGCTATCGACTCAAGGGAGTCTTACCTTCACAGGGTTGAAGTTGGAAAGAGTTTTTGTCTCCCAGGGTGGTGGTTTTTCTTGCTGAAATACAAAGGGGTCACGGTTATCCTAGAGTCTTCTTCGAAGCTGTCCACTCTGAGGACTTATGGTGGTCTCAGATTTTCAGGTTATCGGCCCACCCTCTAGGGTACCAATCTTTAATAGAACTGGCTTCATATACTGGGAAAGTATGATGATAGGAGCTTTATGCGAAAAAAGGTTTTGGGGGATAGTGAGTGGAAGATTGGTCGTCCATCAAGTCTTTGAATTCCTCCAAGGTTTGAAGGAAGCATTTTTCACAAAGAAAGCATATCCATCTTCAACAAAGGAGACAAAAGAAAAAGAGGTGGTGGACAAAGGAGCGGAGAAGGAGACGACCACACCAATAGCAATTGGTTCAGTATTCATGTCACCTATTCCAAGGAACGAACATAATAATACTCAATCTTGGGATTTCAACAATATGGCGGCAAAGCATTTTATCCTAGGCCATCATACTCAAAGACTTGCATGTCGTCATTTGCGGGTAGAAAGGGCATCCCATCTGTGGATGGCTCTCATACAGATGTACCGAAGTGGTACGATTAAGCAACAACAGTTGGCTGATCAGAAAGTTAAGGAGTATGTATACAAACGGGGGAAGATGTTGGATTTTTGCAATGAGCTTGCTACACTCTTCATGGAGCTAGAGAGTGCGGGAGAAGATTTTAGTGAAAAAGAAAAGGTTAACTGTTTACTGATGAAGTTACCTGATGAGTTTGAAAACATAGTCAACCGTGTGCAGGACTTGCCGGACTCAAGGTGCATATGGAACTCAGTGGTAGGGATGATTCTTGTTCGGTAGAATACGATTGAGAACCGAAGGGGAGGAAAGAGTGGCCAAGCCTTGGCAACTGCTACCGATTGGAGGAACAAGGATTCTCGGAAACCGGCCAGAAACTATGGGGGGAGGGAGCAGAAAAATCAGATTGAGGAGTTCGGACCAAGGGCTCCCAAATGTTTATGTCATGTTTGTAAGAATCTTGGGCACTATATGGCAGAGTGCACTAAGCTAACCGAGCTTCGGTTAAAGGAAGGGCAGACCGCTGGTACCTTGAGAGGAAAGAAAAAGGCCCTTGTAACACAAGTACATGAGGTGGAATCCGAGGATGAGGACGATGAGCTCTTTTTGGATGAGGAGTTGGAGGCAAAAAACGAGGTTGAAATTCCACGAAGGCAAAAATGTGCTTACGGTGGATTCAAAGGTGAAGTAGGCTGGATTGTAGATTCAGGTGCCTCCATGCACATATGTAACGATAGGCACCTGTTCACTAAGATAAAAAATATTCCCACTCTAGAGATAGAGTACGGGAATGGGAGTATAGTCACCACTACTCTTGAAGGATCGGTAGATCTGAAAGTGTTAGTAGAAGGAAAGACATCCATAGTAACATTCTCCGATGTATTGTTTATTCCGAAGCTGAACAAAAACCTCATCTCTACATCTGTATTAGATTATCAGTGTTTTTTTACTAGCACTAGGGAAGGAGTCTTTACTGCTAGTTTTGACGAGGATGTCTATTTCATTGCTGAGAAAGGTAACCATGGAATGTTTAGGTTGATTTAAAATAATGAAACGAAGAAACTTTATTATGCAGTTGTTCATGATATTATGATGTGGCATAAGAGGCTTGGGCATGTGAATCTATATAAGTTAATAGAGATGAAAAAGATAGGAGTGGTGGAAGGGATTCAGTTCAGTGAGAGTGATAATATAAGTGATTCTAGTGGATGTGCTCAAGGTAAAACACAGAGATTACCCTTTCCTTAAACAGCCACCTATAAGTGAGAAAAAATTCTAGATCTGATACACACAGATATTTGGGGACCGGCTAAAGTGCCCTCACCGGCGGGGAAGAGATTTATGATGACTATCACTTATGATTAGTCTCGGTATTCCCGAGTGTATTTTTTGCAAAACAAGTCTAACGCTCAGGATTGTTTTAGACAATATAAAGCATAGAGCGAAAAACTCCATGAAACTCCAATCTAGAGAGTAAGGAGTGACAATGGTGAAGAGTATACTTCGAACCAGTTTGAGAATTTTGTGAGGGAAGTTGGGGTCCAACACCAAAAGACAGTTCCAGAAAACCTGGAACAGAATGGGGTAGCTAAAAGGTTAAATAGAACACTAAATGATAGTGCTAGAAGTATGTTGTCTGATAAAAAGATAGGAAAAAGGTTTTGGGCAAAAGCAAATAATTGTGCTAATTACCTCAAAAATAGAATTCTTAATTGAGCTATAAAAGATCATACATCTTATGAGAGATGGAGAGGCCGGAAACCTGACTTATCTCACTTAAAGGTTTTCGGCAGTCAAGTATTCAGTCTAGATACAGATCAGTCTAATTGGAAGGTAGATCCTAAAGGAAAACCGGGATACTTATTAGGATATGATGAGGATGTTAAAGAATATAGAGTTTATGATCTAAAAAGGGAAGATATAATCTTAGTAAAGCATCTAGTAGTTATGGTTGAACGAAAGTGTGTGGATCCCTTCAAATATACAAATTCAGTAAAAATCAGAGTTGAGTCAGAAAGTTCCGATAACTTTGAGCTTCCTAACTATCCAGGTTTTAGAGAAGATGACATTCTTGCAGGTACAAATCAAACCGAAAAGAACTCGGCTGTGGAAACTTCGATGACAACTCTACTGTAAGCGGAAGACGTGGTGGAAATTGATTCGGAATCAAGAGATAGGGAAGAAGCCGAGTTTGTTCGAAAGAATCCACGATAACGATCTAATCCGACCTCAGATTTTGAGGGGCGGAGGAGATGTAGCAAAAGATTGCAAGAAAAACAGGTTAATAACAAGGTAACAAAACTATCTTATCAAGATGATCCTCAGACTTATGGAGAGGCAATGACGTGTCCAGAAAGAAACCGGTGGAAGACAGCCATCAATGAAGAGATCGCCTCAATTATGGCAGCCGATACTTGGGAGCTGGTGGATTGTCCACCTAACCGAAAACCAATCAGTTGTAAGTGTGATTTCAAATTAAAACTGAACCCAGATAACACAATCAAGCGCTACAAGGCCAGACTAGTGGCAAAGGGATTTACAGAAAAAGGAGGGAATTGACTACGAAGAAACCTTAGACCGGTCGTCTGATTTCCCTCAGTCCGCATACTTCTTAGTCTGGCAGCAGCGGAAGATATAGAAGTGCACCAAATGGACATCAAAACAGACTTTTGCATAGAGAATTAGAAGAGGAGATCTTCATGCGACAACTCGAAGGGTTTGTGGAGGAAGGAGAGGAGAGTAAGGTATGTCGGCTGATTAAATCTCTTTATGGTTTGAAAAAAGCTCCTCGACAGTGGAATAACAAGCTTGATGAGTTTCTTACCGGTCAGGGATATATCTGGATCAGCTCAGCTCACTCAATCTATGTTTTCGAAGATGAGGAAGGTTTTATATTTATTGCAATTTATGTTGATGATTTGCTTGTTTTAAGTAAATCAATGGAAAAAATTAATAAACTGAAAACTCATCTTAAGGGGAGATTTGAAATGAAGGATATGGGGGAAGCAAAATATATTTTAGGAATTCAAGTAGAAAAAGACCGAAAAAGAAAGATTATAAGATTGACTCAAAAAGAAGGAATAGGGAACATGCTTGACAAACTTCAGATGGATAAAGCTAATAGTTGTACAACTCCAATGGAGTTAAAGAAGGGAAGTGAGGGGAGTGAGGAAGAATGAGTCATAGTCTTAGACGAGGAATTATTTCTTAATGAACAGAAGTTCATGCAGACTATTCCTTACAGGCAAGTAGTGGGAAGCCTAATCTATTTTATGAATTGTACCTGGCCAGATTTAGCTGCAGCTGTAGGAGTACTAAGTAGAAGTCTAAATGCTCCCACTTAGAGGGATTCGGAGGCAGCTAAGAGAGTTCTTAGATATTTGATAGGAACTAGGGATCTATGGTTGCATTTGGGTGGGGAGAATACTAACATCAGTACTTGGAGTGATGTCAGTTATGGTGATGCTCCGAGGAGGAGATGTACTTCTGGATATGTATTATATGTGGGTGATGGGGCTTGTTGTTGGATTAGCAAACAACATAAGGGTATTGTTCAGTCCACCATGGAGGTTGAGTATATGGCCTCTTGCTCTGCTGTAAAATAATTGATGTGGGTCAAGTCTTTTCTTGGTGAGCTTAGTTACCTTAAGAGTGGTGTGCAGAATTTTTTTTGTGATAATCAAGCATCAATCGCTATTTCTGCCAATCCTAAACATCATTTTAAAGCCCAACACATGGACATCAGACTTAGCTTTGTTAGAGAGAAAGTAGAAAACAAAATAATCAAATTAGAGTACCGACCAGATAGCGAGATGGTAGCGGATATGATGATCAAACTTGTGCCTTCCCCTAAGCTAATTTTCTACCAGGAGAAGTGTGGTCTAAAATTGAAGATTGAGTAAAAAATAAGGGGAGTGTAGAAATTGATGGTTCTTTTAGTATTTTCTAGGTCTAAAATAAAATGTAGAAAAGAAGCCAAGGCACTCTGCCTCTAACTTCTCTCTTCAACTCCCACACTTGTTGCACTCACTGAAAGTCGGAGAGGAAGCTAGAGCCATGGCTGTCTATGCTATCCTGAGATTTACGGGTAGTAGATTAGTTGATTTACGGTAGTAAATTAGTTGATTCACTAAAAGTAAAGTTGTTGGTCCCAAGATTTGATCATGGTATCTACCAGCCGTTTAAGCCGCTGGTAGCCGGTAGCTCTATCCATTTAGTCTATGACTAGTATTATATTATATAGTGTTTGATAATTAAATAAACATTTCTACACTAACAAATTCATTTAACGGAAAATATTTACAGGACACATAGGTTCGGTTATGTAAAAGTACGGATTAAGGTACGGACAAGCCATGCATTTATGTCGTGATAAAGAACTCTTCACTAAGCTAAGAAAGATCCCTACTGTAGAGATAGAGTATAGGGATGGGAGTGTGGTTAGTACAGATCTAGTCAAAGTCTTAGTGGAGGGTAAGACATCTATACTTACATTCTCAGATGTACTCTACATACCTCAGCTGAGTAAAAATATTGTCTCTACGTCTGTGTTAGATGACAACGAGTTTGATACCTTCACCAGAAAGGGAGTCTTTAAAGCTAAGTATGGGGATTAAGTTTACTTCATGGTAGATAAGGGTAGCTAAGGAATGTTTAGGCTTAACCTGGGCAATGAAAAGAAAAATGCTAACTATGTTGGTGTTCCTAAGTTGATGATTTGGCATAAGCGGTTCGGGCATGTGCATTTTGATACGTTAATGTAGAAATTAATGGTCCTTTTAAAGTAATCTCTAGGTCTAAACAAAAATTTAGAAAGAAGTCGAGGCAGTCTACCTCTAACTTCTCTCTCCTACTCTCAAACTTGTCGCAGTCATTGAGAAATTGGAGAGGAAGCAAAAGCCATGGCTACCTAGGCTATCCAAAGGTTTACGGGATATAGATATTAATTTATTTACCATTAGGGGTTTATTTAATAAAAGAATACATGATGCCTCCAGGATTTGATCTTGGTACCTGCCGGACGATAAGTTGCCGGTAGCCGGTAGCCTAATCTGTTAAGTTTAGACCTAGTGTTACGTAATGTGGGGTTTGATACTTAGTTAAACATTAACACGTAGGATTATTCATTTAACTAAAACTGTTTACGGGACACAGAGATTCATTCATGTAAAAGTACGGATTACAATATGGATTAGAAACGAATACCGCGCATTTAATTCTTTAGCGAAATGAATACCGCGTATATATTTATTACGGCTATGATTAAATGTGAATTTAATCGGACGGCCGGAATTAAATGCGGAGATCGCAGAAGAGGATCTCGGCGGTTTTTGGTCATCACCACATCCGATGACACGTGGCAGAGTGACATTGGATCGCGGCATCTGCGAGGATTAACAGAGCGTATCCGAATATGCCACATGTCAACATTTAGGACATGTCGTACAATGTTCGTACAGAAAGTACACCGACATTTGTACTTTTGTGTACAGAAGTGTAATCTAATTGGCTCCGCACATCAGTAGATAGAGTCTGTGAGAGAGATAAGACTTAGAAAAATTAGGAGATAGGACCCTCTCTCCCAAAGAGCTTCTGTACAAAAGGTCAACTTTGACCCTCCATAACTTACTGCTCAGGGGAGCAAATTCAGAGATTCTTTTTGCTATTCACTTAGGGGAGTCTTGCTTTCACAGAGGTGAAGTTGGTCAAAGTTTTTTTCTGCCAGGGTGGCAATTTTTCTTGCTGAAACACAAAGGGATCAGGGTTATCTTAGAGGTTTCTTGGAAGCAGTCCACTCTGAGGACTTATGGAGGTCTCAAAGTTTTAGTTAAGCGAAATGAAAAAGTTTGGGGAAGTAGAAGGCATTCAACTTGGGGATAATGAAATGATTGATGATTGTAGTGGCTGTGCTCAAGGTAAGGCTCACAAACTTCCCTTTCCTAAAGCCGCCACATATAGAGGTGATAAAGTGTTAGATTTGGTCAACATAGATATTCGGGGACCAACAAAAGTACCTTTGGTTGGAGGAAAGAGGTTTATGATGACAATAATCGATGACGTCTAGATACTTTAGAGTCTACTTTCTGAAAACAAAGTCTAAAGCATCAACTTACTTCAATAAATATATAGCTTAGAGTGAGAAGTTGCATGAAACCCCATTAAAAGGATTATGAGTGATAATGGGGGGTAATATACCTCTAACAAGTTTGAGGATATATCCGAGAGATGAGGGAGTGCAGCACCAGAAAACCGTGCCCTATAACCCAGAACAAAATGGAGTAGCTGAGAGATTGAATTAAACACTTGGAGATAGTGCAGGCAATATGTTGGCGGACAAGAAAATAGGAAAGAGATTTTGGACAAAAGCAATGAACTGTGCAAACTACATTAAGAATAGAGTCCTTACCTCAGTTGTAAAGGGAGTGACACCTGATGAGAGATGGGTTGGAAAGAAACTAGATATTTCACACCTTAAAGTGTTCGCTAGCCAAGTTTACAGTCTTGACACGGATAGGAAAAACTAGAAACTAGATGTTAAGGTAAAACCTGGATACTTTGTGGGATATGATGAGAATGTTAACGGGTATAGAGTCTATGACATAGCAAAGAAGGATATCATCGTGGTCAAACACCTAGTTGTCATGGATGAAGGAAAGTCAATTGATCCCTTCAAATATACAAAGAAGATAAATATCAGATTCGAGTCCGAAAGTGAGGAGAACTCGGTCGTTCTCGAAAGGGACATGGGTGAAACCGTGATTGCACTTTCAGGGGAGATCCATGATGCAAGAGACTCAGTAGAAACATCACATACTCCTATGGACTTTGAGGAGATAGAAGAAGCGGGACAAGAACTGGCTCCCATGGACAAGGGAGCCGATTAGACAGTGAGAAGAAATCTAAGACTTCCATCCATTCCGGCTTCGGAGTTTGAGGGAGGAAGAAGGAGCAGCAAAAGGATACAGGAAAAAGAAGCTTCTCATAAGGTAACTAAGCTATCTCAACCAGATGAGCCTTAGTCTAACTCAGAGGCAGTGAATTGTCCACAAAAATAAAGATGGATTAGAGCCATAAATGATGAGATGGCTTCTATCATGGAAACAAATAATTGGGAACTAGCACATTGTCCTCCACACAGAAAACCTATCGGGTGTAAATGGGTATTTAAACTAAAACTAAACCCAGATTATACCATTGAGAGATATAAGGCTCGATTGGTAGCGAAGGGGTTCACCCAAAAAGAGGGGATTGACTATAAGGAGACCTTTGCTCCAGTTGTTTAGTTTCCATCAATAAGGATTCTCCTCAGTCAGGCAACAGCAGAAGACATGGAAATCCACTAGATGGACATTAAGATTGCTTTTCTTAATGTTGAGTTAGAGGAAGAAATTTTCATGAGACAACCGGAGGGGTGTGTGGAAGAAGGAGAAGAGAGCAAAGTGTGCAAGCTCATAAAGTCCTTATATGGACTGAAGCAGGCTCCCCCACAGTGGAATAAGAAACTAGATGAGCTTCTTACCGGTCTGGGATATATCTGTATCAGCTTTGACCATTCTATCTATATGTTTGAAGATGAGAATGGTGTCATTTTCATTGCAATATATGTGGATGATCTGCATGTGTTGAGTAAATCTTTGGAAAAGATAAATAAGTTAAAGAGAGATCTTAGAACCAAATTTGATATGAAGGATCAACGAGAGGCAAGATATATTTTGGGGATTCAAATGGAGAGAGATAGGGGTAAGAAGATTATCAGACTTACTGAAAAAGAAGGAATACGTAATATGCTTGAGAAATTCCGGATGGATTCCGGATGGAAAATGCTAACAGTTGTACCACTCCCATGGACTTGAAAAAAGTAAGTGATGGGAGTGTAGAAGGAGGAGTGATGATCTAAGATGATTAGATGAGTCCAGAGGAAAGAGAGTTTATGAAGTCTATCCCTTATAGACAGGTCGTAGAAAGTTTAATCTATTTTATGAATTGTGTTTGTCTCTTGAATGGTGTTTGTCTCCTTGGGTGCCTTCAGGAGGTCTCAAGAGGAGGAGTTCCTAAACTTGAGGATGGGGAACGCCGGTGAGGAGGTGAGTAGACGTCGTGTTTGTAGGGTAAGACAGGCGAATCCGGTGACCCACGGACTAGTGCAGCGGGAGAATAGGATGAAGAGGGAGAGGAGGCGGGAACGTCCCCTTTGTTGTAGGACACGAGGAGTGAGAAGATGGAGGAGGAGAAGATGGGAAATCGGAGGATACTCCAGGAGACAGTGAAGAGGGTGTTGACGGCCTTAAGGGAATGTGAATCCTCTCGTCTGGTTGTCACTCCACAAAAGCCTCCACGGCGGAAGAAACCTCCACCGAGACAAAGGTAGGCTCTTCTTGGGGAAGAGAAGCAGACTCAGGAGGTAAATTTGCACCCAAACCCTTCATGTTAGGTTCAATGTTTTCCCCCCTTTCCCGCTGAAGAGGAGGCTCTCGGCTGGTTTTCGAGGAAGGAACTTCAGGCTGGGTGCTTGAAAGAGGAGAAGTCCCCTGAGCGGGGGCTTCGAGATGCGGCTTTTTCCTTGGTGTAGGAGGAATCTGCCCGCTGAGAATCCCACTAGATCTATGCCTAGCTTCCCGAATAATTTTCAATTCCTATTCCTATAACTTCCGCCTTTCTACCGCTAAGGCTTCCCAATCTACCATGACGGGTCGGGTCCCCGCCATAGCCTGGCCTTGAGATTTTAGAACTTCCACTAGTTTTTGGGCTCTTTCGACTACTCGGGTCAGATCTGTTATCCCTATTCTCGGAATCTCAAGGTAATAAGGTCTAGTCCTCCATCAACCTTTGGTCAAATCTTCTGGACCTGTACCCAAAACCTTTGGATCACTAGGTTCAGATCGCCAAAGCCCTCCAGAAGGGCGGACACGAGAGACTGTTGGAGATGTTTTCTCAGTGGAGGCGGACATAAGAGTTCCGGAAGTCTCTTCCTTGGGAAAAGGTGTGAATCTCCCCTTGTTGTCCCTAGGGTCAAACCTCTTCCCTCTCAATGGATCTCGCGCTTCCCTCTCGCTACCTTCTTCTCCTCTACGAGGTCGCGAAGAGGTGCATCCCCGCGAAGGTTTGCTGGCAAAGGTATCTTGAGAGGAAGATGGAGGAGGACGAGAATAGGGAGCCATTTGTGACCGGTTGTGCACTGACTGTGAAGAGCTGCTCTTTGAAGAACTGCTCAGGATCTCCACCACCCCTCCCATAGGTCTAACCACCCTGACTCGATTTGTTCGAGCCACTTTCTAAACCAACTCCTTCTTCATCTTCACCTCATGAAGGTCGTGAAGGGAAAGGAGTTCCTTACGCCGTGAGCGGCATGGATCCGTCAAAATCGCGGGGTCAATCTTAATCTCGGCCTTGGGTATCTTAGATCTGATTTGAAGCCGGACCTACGGAAGAGGACCCAAATGGGGCTCTCTTTGAGCTTGCCTCTTTAGCTGGGTCCTGAGAGACACACGCTTTCTTTCTTGGGCGTGAGGCTGAGCTTCTTTCCTTTCCTGAGCATAGACCTTAGCGGCCTCCACCAAGGAAGGGTAATGTTCGGGAGTCAGACTGGGAGGAGGAGGAGGAGAAGAAGCACTAGTTGGTTTCTTGGTCGGAGAATTAAAGACAGACTCCATGGGTACAGACTCCTCGGACATCAGAGCCTTTTCCTCATGTACGGGCTTCTCCTTCCATCCCGGCTCTCCAGATCCATTATCTGGAGTCCTCCCACCATGATAACAAAGGTAATGAGAGAAAAAAAAATGGATGTAACCAAAGCTCACTTCCAAAAAGAGAGATTCGAAAGTTAAAGCTCCTATCCCCTCTAATCAGAGTAGACAGGTGGCTTTTCAGTACTGTTCTTTATCTACGGGAAGTCTTTAACAATTGTCCCCTCAAAACCCACTGTTCCGATCAAAAGGGTTGTCGTTTACTCTGGAAAGGTAACGCCAAAGCAAGGAGAACTACAAATGAATACAGAAATGCACTACCACGTAGAAATATAGAAATAAATAAGATTGGTTGTTTCAGATTTAACAATATCACGTTACCCCATAAAAGACAATAAATGATAGAAGATGTGGAATATAGTGAAGGAAGCTAAACATACCCCGGAAACTAACGATGACAATGAGGAAAAGGCGACCCCTCCCCCGACGCTACCGCAAATAGGTATGGTACTCCTTCACCCCTCGGTGTCCGCAGCTCGAAACGGACCAAACTCTTCTCGGTTCCAAACATCAAAAAGTCCAAAAATCACCCAAAAGGGAAGATAGTGCCAAATATCCACCTAGACTATGATTTCCCACACAAGACAAATCGAAAACGAAGATGGCAATAGAGTCAAAAACAAAACAAATATTCTCCAAAGAAGGTTTGTTCGGAATTTCTAAGGGTTTTCACAGGAGACAATACTGAAAAGCAACCTGTCTCCTTCGACCCCTAGTGCCTTATACATCAAATTTTGTCAAATTGCAAGTGCAAAAGTCAAAGCTATGCTATTAACCAATGAGCGGCAAGCAAGGGTAATTGAACTGGCATAAGACAAAATAATCGGTACTACACTCGGGGCAAAAAGTTATGCTTCGGACGGCGGCTAGATCCGCCGCCAGAAGTAATTATTTGTTCCACAATTATAAGACAAAGTCTTGAAAAGGACACTAACTTGCCAGACTTTGACTTAATGTAGTTAATGGACCAAAAGTCAGCTGAGCGTGAACTAAATTCCTACTGACGGCTAACAGCATAATCTAGATGCCAATCCGGAAAGTTACGTGGCAATCCACAATGTACTCCCCATGGGGGCTGGTGGCAAATGGTTCCATGTAACCGGATGGTTATCTTTGAGACGATATAACTTGGTCGTCCGGCCTCCGTTAGGCGCGAAAACAATGTGCGTTCCGCTTAGTTGGGAAAATCCAAGAATCTTGTCTGGCTAGGTGCACTCCCTCCTCCATATAGTGATGACCGTACAGGTTAAAAAGGTCTCGGAAATCCTTGGTGATATAAAGGTGTGCGTGTAAAGCACACGAGCTTGACATCGTAGACGTACAGTTTTACAGCCATGGCTGTAGAACATGCCTTTGCATTTGCCCCTCTTGTTCGGCCGCAATAAATGGAAATAGATTTTTTTAGGCCCTTGCAATTTTTTTTTTCTTCCCGCGTTTGTTGTTTTCTTCTCAACGTTAGTTTGCTCCTTCTTGCTGCACCTAAAGCTAACTTGTGGTAGAATGCGAAATGGTGTTGCTCGAAAGGGTGAACATGGTGCAAGGTGACGGTGGTAGTGAGTGCGAGCATCAGTGGCGACTCCATAGATTTTCCACCATTACGTGAAATAACTAATGTTGGTTATGTGGTAAAATCATATCGCGATAGTTTTGATATTGTTGTATCAATTATCGATCATTCAGAGGCCTTGAAATATCGTACCAAGACCAACATAATATATCGCGATGTTTTTTGCGATATATAGTAATTTTTTGTTTTAATACTTTATACAATATAGTATTTGATCGAAAACGGAAAATTGTCTAATACGCCATGTATGTAGTGAATTTTGTTACGTAACTTCAATGTAGACTGTGGAACATGTAACCGCAAAAAAAATAGTACTTTATATAATTAGTACGTAGTTACGTATAAAACTTAAAATTTTCAAACGAAAAAATCACACTAATTTAGTTAAATAAAAAAATAAGTTAACATTTACGACCAAAAAAAAACGAAATATGCTACAAAAAACATGTCAAAATATGTTATGTCCCATATACTGTTGTCAAATTTAGTATTTTGTTTTGGAGTTTGTTAGTGTGTTTACTAGCAGTTATTCATTGTGTTCGAGAAATTGTGAATTCCAAAAATGGTTAGAAAATGTATCATGTGTTTTTGTGTTCTAAAATGATTTTGAAATGCTTTAATAAATGTTTTAATGGTAAATATTGCTTAAGAAATGTTCAAAAAAGTGTCATAAATGTTTTTTTTTATTATTATTATTATAATTTGTGGTGTGATTTGGACTACCAGCAGCAACAACAGTAGCACTAGTATTAGTGTGTTATTTAATAAATAAATTTTTTTAAGCATTATGTGAGAAAAAACTACAAAAATAACTCTGAAAACCAAAAAATATAATTTGGGACGTATACGGGGACACAAACACCTACGAATAACAAAAAAAATGATAATAAAAGCTTCGAGATATCACGGTAAAATATATTGACATATCGGCCCGATATATCGATAAAATATCGTAATATTTAGCTCTTCAATATATCGACGCGATACATCGATTATCGGGTACCAAAAATTAGGTGAATATCGAATATGTGCAAGTGGTCCTCGATACCCAACACTAGAAATGACACTGCAGAGGAGGTCGCAAAAGTCAAAATTTTACATAACCGAAATCGACCGTTTTTTTTTTCAAAATTTGAGTAACCGACGCCCGACCGGGTTATGTCACCCTCCAAAATTGTTAACCGTCAACCGACCGGCATTTACGAAAAATAAAAATTAACCAAATCTCGATTTCTCGCGACTAACCATGCCCGCCAGTAACCGAAAAAGTACAAAATTAACCAATGTTCGACGTATGAATAAGCCAATTATTACCATTTGTCGCGTTCCCTGAGATTTGCGAAATGAATAGTGTTACTACCGTGTGAGATTTGCGACGCTTTGTCGCGCTCCCTATGATTTGCGAAATGAATAGCGTTACTACAATACCCTGTCAGATTTGCGACGTTAATCATGATGTCACGTACTTCCACGATACCAAAGAGTACAAAGTATTATGACGTTTTCACTACGCGGTTTGTAAAAACGCATTCTGTGAAAATGTACAGTTTCACGTCATTATGACGTTTGCACTACGCGGTTTGTGAAAACGAAGGTACATCATAACGGCATGTATTAAATCATTTTTTGTACTTTTTTCCTTAATACGGTACAGTTTTGTACGTTAGCCACACTATTTAAAATGGCACTATACAAGAGTTGTTAATGCTAATTCAAAGAGCACCTTGAATAATGCAAAGAAAAATTTAGAGTTATTTACTCTTTGTAAGGTTTTTGGGTCAAAATTTGTGGTGACGGAATTAGCGTTAATAACGCTAATTACGATTTGCAGTGTAGTGTAAATGGAAAATTATGATTAATAATATTATTTAATGTAAGCAGACGTGGCAGGTTATAGTCCACCTATTTAAATAATGTTGTTAACTATATTTTGTGATTTTCGGCTATAAGTAGTTGCGACTTATTAATACTAATAACAATGAGTGGTGTAGTGGTACATCTCCCTTTGCAAAAAAACAGCTCGTGTACCTCTTTTTTTTACTATTTTGTTTTTTTGCAATCTCCATTTTCAAATAATTTTTTTCCTCGACAATCACCTCTTTCAAGGGATTTGTTCCTAATTTTGCGTGTAACTCTTATATTAATGCTTAAGCCCTTATATTAATATTTATTCTCTCGCAAATCTAATTTTTTCGCTACAATTTTCGGACGGTTTTTCTTTCGACAACTATACTATGTTATAAATTATGCAAATAAGGTAAATTTTCAATTATGTATGTTTAAAAAAAAATCATAGCTTTCACATAGAAAATCAATTGACAAAAAACACATTGTGATGAGCAAAAAAAACAAAAAATATTTTGTAGCATCAAATATAGAAATAAACAAATAACAACCTCGTTCTATTTTTGACTCTATTGTACAAATACTCAACCTCAAACTTAAAACTACACAAAAATCTATAAATCTAAATTTGGTATACATACAACGCTTCGGTAATTTAATAAAAATAAGCAATTCGGTTTAAAAAAAAAAGTAACACTAGAAAAATTGTGAAATACAACAAAAATTTCAAAGGAAAAAAAAACATGATAACTAATACTAAAAAAATAACAATAATTAGAAAACAAAACAAAATAAAAAACTATGCATTTAAAAGATCTCGGTTGGATCTAACACACAAAATATCACTAACAATAGAAGCAGCTAGTGAGCTCTTCTTCTTTGTTAACGTGTTCCCGGCATCCAAAAAATTGCATTCAGACACGGAGCTAGAAGCCGGAATAGCTAGAATAGATGTAGCAACACCGGCTAGAATAGGAAATCCTCCATCTTTCGCACGTACATTTGATTTTTTTTGTCACCATTCAAGTATGTTAAAGTTCAATCTTTCGTTGTTGGTTAATTTTAAATCAAAATAAGTATCATTTCCTCGTTAACAAGCGTTTTTTGTCGGTGGTAATAAGAACCTCATTTGCCTCATCGCTCTCACCAAAAAAATTGTGGAAACCGTCTTTACTTTGCGATGTTTTTCGTTTTTTTGTGATACGTTGAGGACTACTGAAATCAACGTCATCACCGAGGTCGTTTGCGAGTTCTTGAAGTTTGACCCTTGCGCTTTCATTTTCGGTTTGGTACCCCAATTATTTCAAGCTTTTGTTTTTGTCGGGGATCTAAGAGAGCCGCGACAATATGATACTCATGAAGCCCCACTTCGGTAGTGAAAATTTCACAAAAAATTGTTTCAATTTTTGCAAGTTTAGGGAATCGGCGGGGCATTCTTTTTCACCGTCATTGTAAGATGTTTTTCTTATCTTACAATGGTTATGGAGAGACGATATTTCAAAAAAAAACCAAATGTAAAGTTGGTTCTTTGAATTTTTCCAATTTTAGGGTCGCTTCTTGAAACCTTTCCAAAAATCATATAAGTTCGGTAAGGTGAGTCTTATCGATACAAGCAAAAAGTATCAATTTATTTTCTGCTTGAGCAATTGGTCCTATCTCATTGAATGCATTGTAAATACTCTTAAGCATTTGGAGCAAAGAATTCCAACGCGTTGCATTTTCTTGTTTTAAAGTGTTTTTCAAAAGATTTTGTAAATTACTATGTTTGAAAAACGTGACCAATGATTTACACGCGTCAATTAGATCAAAAAAATCAAGAACTTCCACATCGTATTTGACTTTTTTGGATGTTCCGCTCTTATTCAAGATTGTTGTCACAATTGTTGCAATTTTATAGTCCGCGCAAGGTATCCAAGTAAACATACTTGGTAGACCTTCAGTCGCACACATGTAAGAGCCACTACCAGTCACGACAACTCAACGATGAAAATTGGACATTTCAAAATTGGTCAAACAATTTTTTAAAGTCGTTAAAACATTTTCCCCAATGTATTTTTCCTCTGGAAAATGATCGACTTGAAGCGTCCGTGGATAAAGTTTAAATTCTTTGTCAATAAAATGAGCGGTTACTAACAGGAATGTGGTTTTTTTTATTGTCTCGGTCAAGAGATCGGTCGTGAATGCGACAAAAATATTGTTATCAATATTTTCTCTAAGTTTTAGGATGATCAAACAATGAATATCTTTCGTAGAAGATATAATGTAGTTTTTTACACTATTGATGGACGGTAGTAGTTGGTCAATGTCCACACTTTTGTTGAGCGAAACACCAACATCACACAATGCTTGAAAAAATGCTTGAAAACCTTGGGAAAAAAAAAACAATAAGAAAATATCATACAATTACTAACCATGATTAATAAAGAAGGTTTCTACCGAAATGATTTATGTTATCAAGATGTTCTTTATCCCTTTGTCGCATACGGATCTCCAAAGATACGAACCGAGGGTGCCAAAATGGTACGCCATATGTAGAAATTAATGGTCTTTTAAAGTATTTTCTAGGTCTGAATAGAAATATAGAATGAAGCCGAGGCAATCTACCTCTAACTTCTCTCTCCAACTATCAAACTTGTCGCAGTCACTGAGAAATTGGAGAGGAAGCTAGAGCCATGGCTACCTAGGCTATCCAGAGGTTTAAGGGAAATATATATTAGTTAGGGGTTTATTTACTAAAAGGTATGTGCCAGTCACAAGATTTGATCCTGGTACTTATCGGACGGCAAATAGCCAGTAGCCGGTAGCCTTAGCCGTTAAGTCTCTCACTAGTGTTACGAACTATATGGTTTGATATTTACTTAAACATTATCAGGTAGGATAATTCATTTAACTCTAACTGTTTACGGGATACATAGATCAAGTAATGTAAAAGTACGGATTACGGTACGGATAAGAATTAAATACCGTGCAGTTATTTCTTTAGCGAAAAAAATATCGCGCATGTATTTATTACGGCTACGATTTAAAATGAATGTAATCCGACGGCCAGAATTAACGCCGATATCGCGGAAGGGAATTTTGGCGGTTTGTGGTCATCGCCACATCGGATGACATGTGGCAGAATTACATTGGATCGCGGCATCTTCGAGGATTAAGGGAGCGAATCCGGACATACCACGTGTCGACATTTAGGCCATGTCGTACAATGTCCGTAAAGAAAGTACATCGGCAGCTGTACTTCTGTGTACGGGAGTGTACTCTGATTGGCTCCGTACATCAGTAGATATAGTATGTGAGAGAGATAGGACTTAGAAAATTAGGAGATAGAACCCTCTCTCCCAGAGAGCTTCTGTAAAAAAGGTCAACTTTGACCCTCCATAACTTACTGCTCAAGGGAGCAAATTCAGAGATTGTTTTTGCTATCAACTCACGGGAGTCTTCCCTTTACAAGGGTGAAGGTGGTCAGAGTTATTGTCTACCAGGGTGGCAGTTTTTGTTGCTGAAAGAGAAAGGGGTAAGGGTAATCCTAGAGGCTTCTTGGAAGTTATCCACTCTGAGGACTTATGGAGGTCTTAGAGTTTCAGGTTATGGGCCCACCCTCTAGGGTACCAATCTTTAATCGAACTGGCTTCATATAATGGGAAAGTATGATGATAGGAGCTCTATGCGAAAAAAGGTTTTGGGGGATAGTGAGTGGACGGTTGGGGCGTCCATCAAGTCTTGGAATCCCTCCAGGGTTTGGAGGAAGCAGATTCACCAAGAAAGAGGATCCACCTTCAACGGAGGAAACAAAGGAAGGAGAGGTGGTGGACAAAGGAAAGGAGAAAGAGACGACCACACCAATAGCAACTGGTTCGGCATTCATGTCACCTATTCCGAGGAACGAGGAGAATGATATTGAAACCTGGGACTTCAACAATATGGCGGCAAAGCACTTCATCCTACGCCATCTCACTCAAGGACTTGCATGTCCTCATTTGCAGGTAGAAAGGGCATCGGATCTTTGGATGGCTCTCATAGAGATGTACCGAAGTGGTACGATTCAGCAACAATAGTTGGATGATCAGAAAGTTAAGGAGTATGTATACAAATGGGGGAAGATGTTGAATTTTTGCAATGAGCTTGCTACACTCTTCATGGAGCTACAAGTGCGGGAAAAGATTTTAGTGAAAAAAAAAGGTTAATTGTTTACTGATGAAGTTACCCAATGAGTTCGAGAACATAGTCAACCGTGTGCAGGACTTGCCGGACTCAAGGTGGATATGGAACTCAATGGTAGGGATGATTCTCGTTCGGGAGAATACGATTGAAATCCGAAGGGGAGGAAAGAGTGGCCAAGCCTTGGCAACTATGACCGATTGGAGGAATAAGGATTCCCGGAAACCGAAAGGAAACTATGGGGGGAGGGAGCAGAAAAATCAGACTGACGAGTTTGTACTAATGGCTCCCAAAGGTTTATGTCATTTTTGTAAGAAACTTGGGCACTATATGGCAAAATGCACTAAGCTAACCGAGCTTTGTTTAAAGGAGGGGCACACCGGTTGTACCCCGAGAGAAAAGAAAAAGGCCCTCGTGACACAGGTACATGAGGCGGAATCCGAGGACGAGGTCGATAAGCTCTTTTTAGATGAGGAGTTGGAGGCGAAAAACAAGGTCGAAATTCCACGAAGGCAGAAATGTGCTTACGGTGGATTGAAAGGTGAAGCAGGCTAGATTGTAGATTCAGGTGCCTCCATGCACATGTGTAAGGATAGGCACCTGTTCACTAAGATAAGAAAGATTCCCACCGTAGAGATAGAGTACGGAGATGGGAGGATAGTCACCACTACTCTTGTAGGATCAGTAGATTTGAAAGTGTTAGTAGTAGGAAAGACATCTATAGTAACATTCTCCAATGTATTGTTTATTCCGGAGTTCAACAAAAACCTCATCTCTACATCTGTATTAGATGATAAGGGTTTTTTTACTAGCACTAGGGAAGGAGTCTTTACAGCTAGTTTTGAGGAGGATGTCTATTTCATTGCTGAGAAAGGTAGCCATGGGATGTTTAGGCTGGTTTTAAGTTATGAAACGAAGAAACTTTATTATGCTGGTGTTCATGATATTATGATGTGGCATAAGAGGCTTGGGCATGTAAATCTAGACAAGTTAACAGAGATGAAAAAGATGGGAGTGGTGGAAGGGATTAAGTTAAGTGAGAGTGATAATATAAGTGATTGTAGTGGATGTGCTCAGGGTAAAACACACAGATTACCCTGTCCTAAAATAGCCACCTATAAGGGAGAAAAAGTTATAGTTCTAGTACACACAGATATTTCGGGACCGGCTAAAGTGCTCTCACCAAGGGGGAAAAGATTTATGATGATTTTCACTGATGATTGGTCTCGGTATTCATGGGTGTATTTTTTGAAAAACAAGTCAGAGGCTCAGGAGTGTTTTAGACAATATAAAGCATGGAGGGAAAAACTCCATGAAACTCCAATCAAGAGAGTAAGGAGTGACAATGGTGGGGAGTATACCTCTAACTAGTTTGAGGATTTTTTGAGGGAAGATGGAGTCCAACACCAAAACACAGTTCTAGAAAACTCGGAACAAAATGGGGTAGCTCAAAGGTTAAATAGAACACTAAGTGATAGTGCTAGAAGTATGTTGTCAGATAAAAAGATAGGAAAAAGGTTTTGGGCAGAAGCAATGAACTGTGCTAATTACCTCAAAAATAGAGTTATTACTTCAGCTATAAAAGATCAAACACCTTATGAGATATGGACAGGCCGAAACCAGACATATCTCACTTAAAGGTTTTCGGCAGTCAAGTTTTCAGTTTAGATACATATCAGTCCAATTGGAAGCTAGATCCTAAAGGAAAATCGGGATACTAATTAGGATATGATCAGGATGGTAAAGGATATAGAGTTTACGATCGAAAAAGGGAAGATATAATCTTAGTAAAGCATCTAGTAGTTATAGATGAAGGAAAGTTTGTGGATCCCTTCAAGTATACAAAGTCAGTAAAAATCAGATTTGAGTCAGAAAATTCTGATGACTTTGAGCTTCCTAACTATCCAAGTTTTAGAGAAGATGACATTCTTGCAGGAACAAATCTGACCGAAAAGGACTCGGCTGTGGAAACTCCAGTGACAACTTTACCCGAATCGGAAGACGTGGTGGAAATTGATTCAAAATCAAGGGATAGGGGAGAAACCGAGTTTGTTCGAAAGAATCCATGAGAACCATCTATTCCGGCCTCAGATTTTGAGGGGGGAAGGAGAAGTAGCAAAAGACTGCAAGAAAAACAGGTTAATAACAAGTTAACTAAACTATCTCATCAAGATGAACCTCAAACTTATGGAGAGACGATGACTTGTCCAGAAAGAAACCGGTGGAAGACAACCATCAATGAGGAAATGGCCTCAATTATGGCAGCCGATATCTGGGAGCTGCTGGATTGTCCACCTAACTGAAAACCAATCGGTTGTAAGTGGGTTTTCAAATTAAAACTGAACCCAGATAACACAATCGAGCGCTACAAGGCCAGATTAGTGGCAAAGGGATTTACACAAAAGGAGGGAATTGACTACGAGGAAACCTTTGCCCTGGTGGTCAGATTTTCCTCCGTCGGCATACTTCTCAGCTTGGCAACAGCGGAAGACATGGAAGTGCACCAGATGGACATCAAGACAACCTTTTTGCATGGAGAATTGGAAGAGGAGATCTTCATGCGACAACGCGAAGGGTTTGTGGAGGAAGGAGAGGAGAGTAAGGTATGCCGGCTGATTAAATCTCTTTATGGTTTGAAACAGGTGCCTCGACAGTGGAATAAGAAGCTTGATGAGTTTCTTACAGATCTGGGATATATCCGGATCAGCTCAGATCACTCGATCTATATTTTCGAAGATGAGGAAGGTTTTATATTTATTATAATTTATGTTGATGATTTATTTGTTTTAAGTAAATCAATGGAAAAAATTAATAAATTGAAAACCGATCTTAAGGGGAGATTTGAAATAAAGGATATGGGGGAAGCAAAATATATTTTGGGAATTCAAGTAGAGAGAGACTGAAAAAGAAAAATTATAAGATTGACTCTAAAGGAAGCAATAGGGAACATGCTTGAAAAATTTTAAATGGATAAAGCTAATAGTTGTACAACTCCAATGGAGTTGAAGAAGGAAAGTGAGGGGAGTGAGGAAGAAGGAGTCATACTCTTCGACGAGGAATTATCTCCTGAAGAACAGAAGTTCATGCAGACTATTCCTTACAAGCAAGTAGTGGGAAGTCAAATCTATTTTATGAAATTGTACCCGGCCGGATTTAGCTGCAGCTGTAGGAGTGATGAGTAGAAGTCTAAATGCTCCCACTAAGAGGGATTGGGAGGGAGCTAAGAGACTCCTTAGATATTTGATAGGAACTAGGAATCTATGGTTGCATTTGTGTGGGGAGAATATGGACATCACTACTTGGAGTGATGCCACTTATGGTGATGCTCCGATGAGGAGATGCACTTCTGGATATGTATTATATCTGGGTGATGGGGCTTGCTGTTGGAGTAGCAAACAGCAAAAAGTTATTTCTCACTCCACCATGGAGGCTGAGTATATGGCCTCTTGCTCTGTTGTAAAAGAATTGATGTGGGTCAAGTGTTTGCTTAGTGAGCTTGGTCACCTTAAGAGTCGTGTGTTGAATTTTTGTTGTGATAATCAAGCAGCAATCGCTATTTCTGCCAATCCTAAACATCATTTTAAAGACAAACACATGGACATCAGACTCAGCTTTGTTAGAGAGAAAGTAGAAAACAAAATAACCAGTTTAGAGTACCGACCAAATAGTGAGATGGTAGCAGATATGATGACCAAACCTGTGCCTTCCCCAAAGCTAATTTTCTGCAAGGAGAAGTGTGGTCTGAAATTAAAGATTGACTAGAAAATAAGGGGAGTGTAGTAATTAATGGTCTTTTTAAGTATTTTCTAGGTTTGAAGGGAAATATAGAATGAAGCCGAAGCAGTCTACCTCTAACTTCTCTCTCCAACTATCAAACTCGTCGCAGTCACTGAGAAATTGGAGAGGAAGCTAGAGCCATGGCTACCTAGGCTATCCAGAGGTTTACGGGATATATATATAAGTTACGGGTTTATTTACTAAAAGGTATGTGCCGGTCACAGGATTTGATCGTGGTACCTATCGGACGGCGGATAGCCGGTAGCCGTTAGCCTTAGCCGTTAAGTCTTTCACTAGTGTTATGTACTATAAAGTTTTATAATTAATTAAACATTATCAGGTAGGATAATTCATTTAACTGTAACTGTTTACGGGATACATAGATCCAGTTATGTAAAAGTACGGATTACGGTACGGATAAGAAACGAATACTGTGCAGTTATTTCTTTAGCGAAACAAATACCGCGCATGTAGTTATTACAGCTACGATTTAATATGAATGTAATCAGATGGCCGGAATTAACGCCGAGATCGCGGAAGGGAATTTCGGCAGTTTGTGGTCATCGCCACATCGGATAACACGTGGCGGAATTATATTGGATCGCGGTATCTCCGAGGATTAAGGGAGCGAATCCGGACATACCACGTGTCAACATTTAGGCCATGTCGTACAGTGTCCGTACAGAAAGTACATCGGCAGCTGTACTTTTGTGTACGGGAGTGTACTCTGATTGGCTCCGTATCTCAATAGATAGAGTCTGTGAGAGAGATAGGACTTAGAAAAATTAGGAGATAGGACCCTCTATCCTAGATAGCTTCTGTACAAAAGGTAAACTTTGACCCTCCATAACTTACTGCTCAAGGGAGCAAATTCAGAGATTCTTTTTGCTATCAAATCAGGGGAGTCATGCCTTTGCAAAGGTGAAGGTGGTCAGTGTTATTGTCTGTCAGGGTGGCACTTGTTGTTGCTGAAACACAAGGGGTCGGGTTATCCTAGAGGCTTTTTGGAAGCTGTCCACTCTGAGGACTTATGGAGGTCTCAGAGTTTCAGCATATTCTAGACCGACAGCGGGAGATTGGAGGTTGTTATCCGTTAACGGGTCTGCCACGCACAACAAATTGTTAGGCTGTCAAAGAATGACGTGGCATAACTAAAAATATTGAACCAATGAAACGTTGCCCATGTGAGAATTGACCTATTTTCTTAACATGCGTTAAGTCTTCAAGAATTATGTGTTCTCGTTTCTTGTTGTACTTGAGTCTACGCAAAGGATTTTTTACATAGATATCCAATTCGTACGGATTTGGACTTTTTTACAAAGACTACGTAGTATTCGTTTGTTTCGTAGCTTTCGTAAATTTCGTACGACTAAACTATACGGAAACCTGTACGGACATTAAAAAAAACTTTGCTTCATTTGCGGCGCTTATTTTTTATCTTGTCCACCACTCCGTCTTCAAAAGGAAGGCGCCGTTGGAGACGCCATAAATTTCGGCGCGCGCCGCTAGTTCGTTGCACTTATCAGTTTTGCAGTTTTGCTCCATTTGCGCGCTCGTATTTTTATCTCAGTGCCGACCTGCGGAATTTATGGCGTCTCGCACGCGTATTTTCATCTAAGCGGCGAGCTGCAGAATTTATAGCGACTCGCAGGCGTATTTTTATCTAAGCGGCGAGCCGCGGAATTTATGGCGTCTCGCAAGTGTATTTTTATCTGAGCGGCGAGCCGCGCAATATATGACGTCTCCAACGGCGGCTTCCTTGAGTTGTTTTGCTTCATTTGCGCGCTCGTATTTTCATATGTCCTCCAATCCGTCTCCTAAAGGAAGCCGCCGTTCGAGACGCCGTAAATTCCAGCGTTGACCTCTAGTTCGTTGCACGTTTCAGTTTTTAGGGTTTTCAATATTTAAATATTTTAATTTGATAAGTACAAAAAAATATAAATTTTACCAACGAATTTTAAAAGTTTGAAATTATTTTATGCACACTCTACGTAGTATTCTTTAGTTTACTCTGTGCGTTTTATGTGCATAGGACATCTATGATTATTTATAAAGCCGTCTCCCAAACGTACGTTAACGAGGGTGAGTCCGTACGGACATTAGAATATTGTGGGAACATGTTGACAAATTGCTAAACAAGTATAAACAAACAAACACCTAGTATTCGTACGTTAACGAGGGTGAGTCCGTCGACCTAGGAATTGAAAGATGTTGACAAATAGCTGAACGGGAAGAAAAGAACAAATACCAATTATTAGAGTCTTTTCAAAACTTGGATTCCTATAACTTCGATGAGAAAACCATGAATGGTTCTGCAAATAGTCCCAAAAAAGTCTTTTCGTCCTACTCATTTTATCGGTATTCAAGACTTCTATGGACTATGTTGTTGTAACCTTTGAAGTCATACCAAAATACGAAATCTGTTTCAATGCGGCAAGAAAAAAATACGTTAGCGTCGAACAAATCACGATATCACGACACTTTCATGCTCTTGAACGTCTTTCTATGGGCATTACATCAATTTGTGGCAGGTCTCCAAACTGCGCGTGAGCGGAAATTTCACTAACGGTAGGGGCAAATTTATCAAAAAACGATAGTTTTCGGGTCAAAAATAGCTTTTTTTAAAAACGGTCTCACCGACAAAAATCTGACCTGCAAAAGCATATAGCAACGCGAAATTGAATGAACTTGGTAATTTGTCACCGCTGTAAATTTTAAAAATAAAATGAAAGCACGATACGCTAATAAACCGTGAAAACTTAAAAAAAGTTCTTTATTTGTCACAAAAAGGAATATGAATTACCATCCCAATACAACTCCCATACAAGCAAAAAGGCCGATAAAAAAAAAAAAAATCTTCTTTCCGTGATATTTCCTCCTTTTAGTCTATAGGAGTATGACGTCAAATAATTATTGGTCCAAATTTCCTTGGTTGGCCCCATGGATAAGTCAAGAGGGTCCATATTCGAAAATAACTTATTTTGACCCTAAGACCAACGTTCTTTTACATGATGGTGCTCGATCAAGGCAGAAGCCCGTTGTGCTAATATATCGATCATTAAACTCTCGTTTTGAGCGACTAACTTGATTTAGCATTATATGGTTTCTAGTTTAGACCATTTACTATTTTACGCATAACGAGTGTAAACAGAAAGAAGTTGCAAAACAAATGGATAAGTGGATGGATGGATGGAAGAACGAATGGATGCATGGAGCGATGGACGGATGGATGAATGGAGGGATGGATGGATAGATGGAGGGATGGATGGATGGATAGATGGACAGATAGATGGATGGATGGATAGATGGATAGATGGATAGATGGATAAATGGATGGATGGATGGATGGATAGATGGATAGATGGATGGATGGATGAATGGATGGATGGATGGATGGATGTGTGGATATATGTGTGGATGGATGTATGGATGGACGGATAGATAGATGGACGGATATATGGATGGACGGATAGATGGATGGATTAGCGGACGGATGGATGGACGGATGGATGGATAGATGGATGGATGGATAAATGGATGGATGGATAGGAGGATGGAGGGATAGATGGATGAAGGGATTGAGGGATGGATGGATGGAGGGATGGATGGATAGATGGATGGATGGATGGATAGATAGATGGAGGGATGGATAGATAGATGGATGGAGCGATGAATGCATGGTGGGATAGATAGAGGGATGGATGGATAGAGGGATGGATGGATGGAGGGATTGAGGGATGGATGCATGGAGGGATAGATGGAGGGATGGATGGATGGAGGGATGGATAGATAGATGGATGGAGGGATGGATGGATGGATGGATGGATGGATGGATGGATGGAAGGATAGATGGATGGATGGATGAATGGAGGGATGGATGGATGGAGAGATGGAGTGATGGATGCATGGTGGGTTATATGGAGGGATGGATGGATGGATGGATTGATGGATAGATGGATGAATGGATGGATGGATGGATGGATGGACGGATATATAGATGGACGGATATATGGATGGACGGATAGATGGATGGATTAGCGGACGGATGGATGGACGGATGGATGGATAGATGGATGGATGGATAAATGGATGGATGGATAGGAGGATGGAGGGATAGATGGATGAAGGGATTGAGGGATGGATGGATGGAGGGATGGATGGATAGATGGATGGATGGATGGATAGATAGATGGAGGGATGGATAGATAGATGGATGGAGCGATGAATGCATGGTGGGATAGATAGAGGGATGGATGGATAGAGGGATGGATGGATGGAGGGATTGAGGGATGGATGCATGGAGGGATAGATGGAGGGATGGATGGATGGAGGGATGGATAGATATATGGATGGAGGGATGGATGGATGGATGGATTGATGGATGGATGCATGGAAGGATAGATGGATGGATGGATGAATGGAGGGATGGATGGATGGAGAGATGGAGTGATGGATGCATGGTGGGTTATATGGAGGGATGGATGGATGGATGGATTGATGGATGGATAGGTGGATTGATGGTTAGAATGATTGATGGATAGAAAGATGGATGGATGAAAAGATGGATGGATAGAAAGATAGATTGATGGAAGGAAGGATGGATGGATGGATGGATGGATGGATGGATGGATAAAGGGATGGATGGATAGAGTGATGGATGGAAGGAGGGATGGATAGATGGAGGGATGGATGGAGGGATGGATGGATGGATGGATGGATGGATGGATCGACAAAAGGATGGATGGATAGATTGATAGATAGATGGATGGAGAGATGGATGGATGGATGGATGGATGGATAGAGGGTTGGATGGATGGATAGAGGGATGGATGAACTGATAGATGGAGGGACGTGTGGATAGATGAAATGACGGATGGATCAATAGACGGATGAATCGATGGATGGATGGATAAATAGATAGATGGATGGATGGAAAGATGGATGGATAGATAGAGGGATGGCTGGAGGGAGCGATGTATGGATGGATGGATGGATGGATGGATGGATGGATGGATGGATGAAATGATGGATGGATGGATGGACTGATGGATGGATGGACGGATATATGGATGGTTGGGTAGATGGATGGATAAGCGGAAGGATTGATGGACGGATGGATGGATGGATGGATAGATGAATGGATCGATGGATGGAAGGATGGAGGGATGGATGGATGGAGGGATTCAAGGATGGATGGATGGAGGGAGGGAGGGATGGATGCATGGTGGGACAGATGGAGGGATAGATGGATGGAGGGATAGATGGATAGATGGATGGATGGATGGATAAAGGATGGATGGATAGAGTGATGGATGGATGGAGGGATGGATGGATGGAGGGATGGATGGATGGATGGATGGATGGATGGATGGATCGACAAAAGGATGGATGGATGGATTGATAGATAGATGGATGGAGGGATGGATGGATGGATGGATGGATGGATGGATGGATGGATGGTAGAGGGATAGATGGATGGATAGAGGGATGGATGGATTGATAGATGGAGGGACGTGTGGATGGATGGATGGATGGATGGAAGGACGGATGAATTGATGGACGGATGTGTCGATGGACGGATGGATGGATGGATGGATGGATAGAGGGATGGATAGATAGAGGGATGGTTGGAGGGATTGATGTATGGATGGATAGATGGATGGATGGATGAATTGATGGATGGATGGATGGACATATAGATGGATTGATGGATAGATGGATGGGTGGAGGGATGGATGGATAGAGAGATAGATGGACGAATGGATGTATGGATGGATAGACGGATGGATTGAGGGATGAATGTATTGATGGATGGAGGGATGGATGTATTGATGGATGAATGGATGGATGGATGGATAGATAGATAGATAGATGGATAGACGAATAGATGGATAGACGGATAGATGGATAGACGGATAGATGGATGGATGGATAGATGGATAGATGGATGGATGGATGGATGGATGGATGGATGGATGGATGGATGGATGGATAGATGAATGGAGGGATGGACGGATGGATGGATGGAGCGATGGATGTATGGATGGATGGATGGATGGATGGATAGATGGAGTGATGGATGGATGGATGGATAGATGGATGGATTGATGGAATAAATTGTTATAGACACAAACCAAAATTATCAACGTCACAACGAAGTCGATATTTCTTTGTTTATCCAATGAAGCTTGAAGCGTTTGGCGCTCGATTCCACTATGTCATCCAAAAAAAGTTTTTCCATAGTAAGTTTTGCAATAAAGTCATTATTTCTTAAGGTAAAACCTTGTCGATAGGGCAGCGAAAAGACAACAGAGCTACAAAATACTTACGACTTAATTTGGCGCTTTTTTTGTTTAGGGAACAAAATCTTTAATTTTGTTTTTTTTTTTTAATTTTGTTGCTAACATGAAGTGTTTTAGCTATAGTAGCTTCTAAATTTTGATACAACGCGTTTTGATTCAATTCGCAAACTTTACTGTTAGCCCCCTTGCACAAAGTACAACTCCAAGCACCTATAATTTGTTGTCGGATATGATACTTCAATGTTGTACTTACAGTTTTTCTGTACTATCTTTCACTCTCTTTTTAGTTTTACATTCATCTCTATTAATAAAATATAGACCTTTGGTCGCCGTTTTGGAAACCTTTAAGTAGGCGTTTGTTTGTCTGTCCGCTCGACCTTGAACCATGTCAGCAACGACGTTGACGACGACCCCGACCGCTCACCGTTATCGTCGACGAGAGTGATGACAACCACAACAGCGACCACGATAGGGACGACGACCGCGGCATGCACATCGACAACGACCACAATTGCGACCAAGAAAGCGTTAGACGACTACACCGACATCGAAAGATGTGATGTACGGATGTGCCAGACCGACTATAGTTACACAATGCACAAATTAAAGTACGCTAATCCGCTTTCGAAAACGACATTGTCGCCGTGACGTCGACTGCGCCGTAAATACAACGACCAAGGTAACATAATTTTTTTTTTCACGACCACGATAGGGACAATGACAGCGATAGCGACAGCGAACCGCGACAGCGACAACGACCAGGCACTGACCACGAAAGCGTTGTTGACAGCGACAACGACGATGACCACGACCACATTGACCGGGTCACTTTAAAAGTAGGTGCGGTTCGCGTATATGACGTCAAAAGTTGTACACGTTCCGTGTTAAATAGGGTCGGTCCGAGAAAGTGGCCACATGGTGTATATGTTGCAAGCGAATGTTAATTCAGTTGAAGACAATTTAGGAACCCGTTTAAAACATCAAGAAACAAATCCAAAAACAACAAATGTAGTGGAATGGACAATACCTTTATGGGAGTCGATAAAAGATTGAAGTACATATCCCAAACGCTCTTAGAGCCGTGAAAATTGTAAAAAAAATGCCTGTTTAACCTAATTGATGTTTGCCACTCCATTTTACACTATAAATGTTGGGGCCAAAACGTCTGTTTATCTAATGAGTTTCCACTGTTTTAAAAACATGCAAAATTATTATAGTTCTTAGACACCTATGTTTGCCACATACCACAGCGCAGAAACACAAAAAAGTGATGAAACACAAACAAACCATACCCGTTTTCCAAGCATAATAAAACACGACACGGACCATACCTGTATAACGGGCCATTTATGGACACGTAAAGACAAACGCTGGATCGCCAAAATCTTCGATCTTGCGCACATTCATTTTTTTCTTCTTAGCATCGGCGTCAATTTCTTCGCCTTTATGGCAGCGAACCATGTGAAGTACCAACTGTAAAAACTGACACATAGATTTTGTCGAATCCAGATGCCAGCTGGACAATTTTCATAAGATAGAACCCACATGCCTAACATTATAGCTTTGATCAGAGATCATCATTGTCGGAAAAACTATCGACCTCCGGAAAGTATCAACAGTTGAATCGTTCCGTGGAAACTCTAAACCGACGGTGGATACCGTCAAAATTTCGGTAAAAGATGACGCGTGTCAATTTCTATCGTATTTTTCAGATTCTCTTTTCGATTCGTCAAATTTTAACGTCGTTCAATCTGCACCTCGTCTGAACTGCTGCCATGTGTCCAAAAGCTGTCGGTCGCTAAGTCCGCCGATCCATCAGATTCCTTAATGGCACTCTACGTGATCCCACCGAAAAACCGTTTCTGCTACAGTACAGTACAGTACAGTACACCGTCGATCGCATTTAGCGTGTATGTTTTTTTGTCTCTTAAAACATCTATTCTCCGTACATACATGTCGGATTGTGGATCTGACGGTTGCGATTGAAAGGTAAGATTCTCAGCTATCGATTGCCGGTCTCAAATTGAAAATCGGACAAATGTGTACGGATAAAAGATATTTTCAGTGGCGAAAAAAACATACACGCTAAATACGATCGACGGTGTAGTGTCCAGCCAAATGCTATATAGTTAATACCTTTCCCACAAAAAGTTAAATTCTTCGTCACTGTTACCGCAGAATTATTTGCGCATTGCATATCTTTTGTCTTCAAGTCCCTACAGAAGTTTCACTCCCAAAAATTTGTCTTCTTTCGGCTACGCGACGAATTGCTGTCTTGCCCGCGGCCGGACTCAGGACTTCCTCGAAACAAATAAATAAGAATCTTCGACTCTCGCAGAAAATCCACCCCGCCTTCTCTTCTCTTCCTTCGTCCGTTTCCTTCTTTCCGAAAATGGCGATTTGCAACCGTGTGGCCTTGCCGGCTGCGGCTCTTTTTTTGTCTCTTCTTTCCGTGCTTTGCGTAAGAATAAATAAACAAAGCTCCTTCAGGACTCAGGCCGGCGCCCGTTCTGTCGTTAAGCAGCGCATCGGCTTTCTTCTGTTTAAAAACCCTCACTTTGAAGACATCCCTGAACTTCTGTTTTCTATACGTTACGCGTTTATTAAGACGCCATTGTCACTGCTTCTTAAATTGAAAAACACCCTTTCC
>JBBHKE010001377.1:435256-508178 GCA_037447655.1 Zygnema cylindricum | reverse complement strand
GAGAGAGAGAGAGAGAGAGAGAGAGAGAGAGAGAGAGAGAGAGAGAGAGAGAGAGAGAGAGAGAGAGAGAGAGGGAGAGAGAGAGAGGGAGTGAGGGAGATGGGGAGGGAGGGAGGGAGAAAGGGAAGGAGGGAGGAAGGGAAGGAGGGAGGAAAGGAGGAAGGGAGGGAGGGAGGGGAGAAGGAGAGAGAGAGGGAGGGGGGGAGAGAGAGAAAGAGAGAGTTTCCCGTCCAAGACAATAAGAACCATCAAACCGGCCTTCAAAGTCACGGCCACACATCCTCTCCTCTACACTACCTCTCCTGCTGATAGCTATCTACTTCCTTCACTAATAAGAGGGGGAGGGAGAGGGAGAGGCAGGGGCAGAGGTAAAGCTGAAAGCAGAGTTAAAAGGAAAGAAAGAGCCAAAGACAGATGTAGTAGAGGTAGTATTGGCGATTGAGAAAGGCTAGAGGTAGAGCTAGAGGTACAGGTAGAAGTAGAGTTAGAGTAGAGATAGCTGTCGAGGGCGAGGTAGAGTGACCTGCAGCGTGGGTTCTCTCCTCCAGTCACATGCGAAGTACTTGCTGGCCGGTGTCATGGGCACCTCTATCTGCACATAGAACACTCGGAGATCGCCCAGACCACGGACCAGACGATGGGCCTGGGGGAGGGGGAGGGGGAGGGGAGAGTGAGGGTGGGGGAGGAAAGAAAAGCGGAAGGAGTAAGACGGTGAGGGAGGGAGAGGGGTAGAGTTTGACGGAAAGGGAGATGGAGTGAGATAGAGTATGAGATGGAGAGAAGTTGAAGAGTATGAAGTGGAGGGAGAGAAAGTGAAGAGGAAGAAGGAGCAATGATTAGGCGGATGGAAAGGAGACAAGAATTGAAACTTTCTTGAAATTTCCAAACCTCACTCACTCAATCAAACCGGCCCCAAAACTAGACAGAAAACAAAAAAAAAAAAACAAAAGGCCCACCTCGTGCATTGCCGGTTCAAAGCGAAAATTTTCTGCGACTGCCCAAATGGGCGCTACATCCTTTTTGGCGGCCATGGCTGCCCGGAATCTGAGGGTTTCCAGTCCCTCCCTCACCGCTGCCAGGTGTCACGTCCTCCCGCCACGTGAGCACCACACCTGACGCCCATGTCAGCTGGGGGGGGGGGAAGGGGACACGTGGCAAAAAACAATTTGTCCAGCTGAGGGGGAAGAAAGGGATGGGGAGAGGGGGAGAGAGAGGGAGCAGCCCACATACTCGCTCCCACGGGCTTTTCTGCAAAAGAAAGGGACAAAAACGTCTCACATCACCTCTGTGTTCTAGGGGAAATTCTGTGGAATGGTTAGGGAGGACGTGCAGGCTTCTGCAAGGGAGAGGGAGGGAGGGAGGGGAGAGAAGCACAATAAGGGAGATGTGAAGAGAGAAAGAGAAGGGAGAGAGAGAGTGGAGCGGAGGGAGAGAAGGGAAGAAGTGGTGGAGAGGGAGATGGAGAGGAGAGGGAGATGGAGAGGAGAGGGAACGGAGAGGGAGGGGAGAGGGGAAAAGAGAGAGGAGAAGGGGAGAGGGAGAGGGAGGGAGAGGGAGGGAGAGACGAGGCAAGAGAGAGAGGGAGAATGAGAGGGAGAGGGAGGGTAGGAGGGAGAGGGAGAGGGAAAGGGCGAGCGAGTAGAGTGAGAAAGAGAGAGAGGGAAAGAGAAATTTTCTTGGTTTTTGCAAGCAAATTCAATGTACTAATTCTACATCATTAGTTGTGACTTTCTTTTGCTACTTCTTACAATCAACAACTGCTCCCCTGCATCCCAACGGTCATCAACACTAACTCCAGTTCAAAACACATCGACTTGCTAGAACCTTGACTGCATCTTTTGTTTCTTGTTCAAAATGAGAAAACATGAGAGAATAATTTTCATCTATCTCTTAGCTTCACAAATTCACAGAAGAGTCAAGAATCTCTTTAAACTATAGTGTTATCGGTTTTATTAATCAGAAATGTATGATTGAATGGATTTTAAAAAGTACCTTGCAGCACATGTTTGCCTGCTTGAAGAATTCTCACCACAATCTCCGGCTGCCAATTTTACGAAAAAATATTAGACAACATTTAAATTCGTAAAAACTATTTCTAAAGACGAAGTTACCAGACAACGAGGACACCAAGACAACCACACACAAAAAAAGAAAGACACAAAGAAGTCAAAATTGACAGCCATTAGAACCAAAAAAGTACACACATTGAAGTTCAAACCATGTTAGAGAGCTACGACAAAACATATGTTGGAGCCCCAAAAAATACTACATCAAGTCTTCGAAAACTTTTTGAAATAAACAAAAAATAAAGAGTCTTTCTCGAACTCTAGTATGAAAATAATTTGTGAGAGAACTTGAATATAGTGAATGGAGATACAATCAATACTCAGATCAGGAGGGAGACAAAAAACAAGGGGAGAGGAACGAGAAAGATCGTGAGAATAAGGTCGAAGTGGGGGGGGTAAGAGTCCGGGAGGGTCGAGTGGTCAGAACAACATCAACAATCAGTCAATGTCTAAACGCGAAAAGGCGAAAAAAGGCCACCTGAACCTTCGCAGGATCTTCAGCAAGAATGGTTGCCAACGCCTCCTCCCCCCACACCACTGCCGGGGGGGGCGACCACTCCTTCACCAGCTGCCCAAGCTGCTCTGCGGATGCCTGAGAGAGAGGGGGAGAGAGGAAGAGGGAGACGGTAAGAGAGAGGGTTAGAGATGTGTTCATGAGAGTGAGATGGCCACAACATTCTCTACGAAATCCGGAGAGACAGAAGGAGAGGGTGAAAAGGAGAGGGGGAGAGCAAGAGATATATTCATGAGAGTGTGGTGGCCTCAGCCTCCTCTGTGGACGTTCACGAGATTGAGAAAGGGGAGAGGCAGAAAGGGAGAGACAACTAGAGAGAAGGGAGAAAAATGTATTCATGAGAGTGAGATGGTTCCAGCCTGTAGTGGAGATCTCTGGGAAGGGAGAAAAATTTATAAATGCAGAATGGAGAGAAAGAGAGAAAAAGGGCAAGTTCCTAAACGCCTGAATCGAGAACACAATCATCGTTGTAGTTTTAAATTGAAATTTTTCTAACGGAAGATGGGAGCCCTTAGATTGGTCCAAAATGCCTCTCAAAATCTCGGTTTCTTCGTATAAGCTTTCGCTAAAGAAATGCTTCTCGAAGATAAGGACTCCAAATGGAAGAATTGCCATTGCAACTCGGCATAGCCTTCTGATACACTTTTGTCAACATGTGATTCTCCTTTGAAATGATTAGAAATGATAACAATCTTATTAGAATATCGGTGTAGGTAGGGATTTCCCACTCCATTGCCAAGAACACTAGAAGCAATTTGCGAGAACTTGATTATAAACATTGAAGACCATATCTACTCGTTTACAAGCTCAATTCACTGCTTATCGCTATGAAAGTTATTTTTTCTTACTTCACAATCTCGTTTTTCTTCATGCACACTTCATCTAGCTTTTCATTTTAATTTCGCAGAAAGTTTAAGGGAAAACATTACGAGTATGCATGGAAAAAACTAGTTTGAGAGGCATAAAAAACAAGTAACTTTGAAAGAACCTCTTTGCATCACCTCTACAAGTATAGCTGAATTTTAAGAGTTTGTGATCGTTTCAAAAAGCTCTCACGCCTAACCAATTTGTCCGCAAAATTAGCAAGAGCACCGCTGAATTCTTATAAAAACCTTGACATTCCACAACTCCAATATGCAAGTGCAGAAAACAAGACTAAATTGAATCACTCCTTTCAAACCTACTGGGCGGTTTATTCAAACAGGCTCTTCTCCATACAAGAGATGAGATTATGCCTCAAATGTCTAAAATTTGTACCACAAACGGTCCCCATATATAAAGTCTTAAGCCTTCTTAAAAAATAAAAGGCAGGCAATTACAAACAAATATTGACATTGGCTTTTGAAATAACGTGGGCGTGAAAACATGAACTTCAAATAACCGATCCAACTTGGCTTTCAGTAATCATGGTTTCCTCTCAAAATCTTGACGAGAAAGAAAGCATTTTGTGATGAGCGTTGTACACTGAAAGTAGTGAGAAGGTATAGAACAATGTACCCCCTAAAAAGGAAAAAGTTGTATTTGCATAAAATTTCACGATCTGCAACAAGTAGTGTGGAATTGTAGTACATTTCCACAACCAATCACTACCGGACGTTGTACAACACCAATGTACGTCAAAAATTTGAAGTATGGTGCGTGTCTTCAAACTTGCAAGTGGACCTACCCCTAATTAGAACAGGAACCTTTTAACAGCCATGGCCTTGACTCTCTCCCAGAATCACTCAAACCTCTTCCTTGCTAATCAACCCTAAGAAGATTCCCAACAGCAACATTGCTCCAACCTAAACGTAACCTTAACAGCCTAACAATAACCATATAACACAAAGTTATTTCGCAGCCAAACACATACCTTTCATCTCGAAAGCTACATTGAATCCAAGATCAGCTAGTGCTGCAATCAATGCGCTGATTATGCGATTGCGGCACACGTTAACATTTGATCCATACCAATTCATGGTTACAGTACAGTGCAACGTTCGGCACAGTAAAGGCATCCTTTAACCCTTAGTAGTGTTTACACACAAAAATCAGGCAGTTAACCGTAGTTCTAACGCCAGCTACTAGAAACTAAGGAATGATCAAGTAGTTCTAGAACCTGCAGCCAACCTGAGAGCGGCTCCACACATGCGAAAGGCGTATTACTTCCATGAGTTCCCGCAAGATGGGCAGGTACGCGTCACGTGCGAACACGCCACCGCCTAACAAGGCAAGTGCGGGAGGAGAAGCCATTGTCTTCACCATTGTCTCCCACGTGGGCACGTGACACGTGGCAAGGGACTGCGAAGGGTTCCGTTTTACAATTGTCACGAGTGGCACCGATCCGCGATTTTGGGAACAACATCAAACTTAGGGTGCGTCTCTGTGTGCTTAAGGGTGCGGCCCCATGTAGTTGTAACTTAGCGTACTTACTTTGGATTTTAGCGCGGATCCGGCGGACTCGGATTTCAAGTGTCTCTATGTATTCTCTCGAGATTGTTACTTAAGTTTGTGACGATTGTATACGTCAACAGTACCCGTGACGGCTGTCACCGTGTACAATTTGTTTTTGGCGCACCGTATTTTTTCGAAACTTTTTGAAGCGTCGCAAGACACATCGTAATTTTTGAAACGATTTGGTATGTCACATGTCATTGCGTGACATCGTAGACGTACAGCCTTGCAGCCCGTGGCTGTACGACATGCCTTTGCGTAAACCTCGCCTGTCCGGCCGCCATGACTTCGCAGACTTGTCCGGCCGCCATGACTTCGCAGACTATTCACCTTCGCAGATTTTTCAACTTTGCGTGAAATGACACTGCAGCATCGAGACCCCTGCAAAAAAAAATCGTACAGAGTACTACACCGTCGATCGTATTTAGCGTGTATGTTTTTTTGTCTCTAAAAACATCTTTTATCCGTACATACATGTCTGATTGTGGATCTGACGGTTGCGATTGAAAGGTAAGATTCTCAGCTATCGATTGCCGGTCTCAAATTGAAAATCGGACAAATGTGTACGGAGAGAAGATGTTTTCAGTGGCGAAAAAAACATACACGCTAAATACGATCGACGGTGTACCGGATAAAACCCAACACCTCTGTGCTTTTTTTTTTGTCAAAATTTTGAAAAATTTTCACACGTGAAAATTTGTTTTCCTATTGGTGTAAATAGATTTTACTTAGCTTAAAACACATTGCCGATGTGTTTTATGATAAGTTTGACGATGACGTGACAGTGGGTCGAAAAAACGCAAGACGACAAATTTTCGTACATCGTAAGTTAGAGAATGACGCAAATTGTACTCGACAAATTTGCGATTTCTTCGTACGGTCGCAGCTTAGGCAGTACGACGCTAAGTTATAAAGGAAAACGACGGAAAAAAACCCGAACTTAGCCACATGGGGCCGCACCCTAAGTAAGGGTTTTTTTTTGTTGTTTTCTTGTAAAACTTAGGGTATGTCCTTATGTACTTGTAACTTAGCGAACTTACTTTGTATTTTAGCGAGGATCCACCGGACCCGGTTTTTAAGTGTCCCTATGTCTATAAGGACGAAATCGTAACTTACGCTTGTGACGATTGTATACGTCAACAATACCTGTGACGGTTGTCAACGTCTACAATCTATGGTCGCACGTTACTTTTTGAAATTGCTTGTGACGTCACATGTCTTACCGTGACATTGTAGACGTACAGCCTTCCAGCCTCTGTTGTTTCACGGTTGAAGACGAGGTGCTTTGCCTTTGCGTCTCCTATCCGATCGACGTGAAATGGCATCAGAATTTGAAGACCCCTGCAAAAAAGATATCCATACTGGACGAAAACGGACAAAACCAAACAAATTGTGTACTTTTCTTCATCGTATTCGAACGCAAACGGACAAAATATAGCGAATTCTGTACCTTTTTTTGTCCTTGGAAATCGTATGAAAATTTTCGAAAATTACGGCACGTGCAAATATATGTTCCTATTTGTTTATCGAAAATACATAGTTTTAAAACACATCGCGCATGTGTTTTAAACGTAAGGTTGAAGATGACGTTTTTTGTCGTGGAAGGGGTCGAAAAACACAAGACGACAAATTTTCATACATCTTAAATTCGAGGATGACGCAAATTGTACTCTAGAAATTTGCGATTCCTTCGTACGGTTGCAATTTAGGCAGTACGCCACTAAGTTTTAAAGGAAAACGACAGAAAAAAACCCTTCCTCATGTACATGGGGACATACCCTTAGAGCCGTACCGCGTAAGTTTCAACCGTACGAGAAAATAGAAAAAAAGAGAAGTACATTTTGCGTCATCGTCGAATTTAAAATGTATTACATCTTGTCGCCTTGTGTTCTTCGACCCACAACCACGCCAAAAAACGTCATCTTCAAACTTTTCTTTAAAATACAGGGCCGATGTGTTTTAAAACAAAGTATTTTTGAAAAACAATTAGGAACACGTATTCGCACCTGTAATTTTTTTTTCAAAAATTTCAAATGAATTCAAGCGACAACCGAAGGTACATTATTCGTTATGTTTTGTCCGTTTGCGTCCAACAAAGTACACAATTTGTTTAGTTTTGTCGCGTTTCATTCAGTATGGACTTTTCCATTCCATGGGTTTGAAAATTAGAATGCCATTTGACGAAATCTTGAGAAATCTTCGTGGGGACCTCAACAAGTCGCACACGCCGCCTCTCTCACGTAGTCTCCCATTCTCGCGACGTCCAAGGCAATTTTTTACAATTTGGTGCGTCATCACAGATTGTACACTGTCGACAGCCGTTACGCGCATTCTCAACGTATACAATCGTCACGCCCTTAAGTGACAACTCCGTTTGGTACACATAGGGACACCCGAAATTCGGGTCCGCCGGATCTGCGCTAAAACACAAAAAAAATCTCTAAGTTTGAAGTACATAGAGTCACACCTTTAGGGTGCGTCTCTAAGTACTTCAAACTTCACTATTTTTCTTGTCATTAAACATTCTGCTGCCTAGCTCTTACTTTCTTTCTTTGTAAATCTACCTTGCAATTTAATCTACACGGCTCACGCAAAGGCCTAACCGATTTCCCTTCACTTCTTCTCACGTCTTATCAAGTGGATTGCTGTTCAACCTTCTCTCTCAGGCTCTTGCTGAACCTTGGATTGTGATTGGACAGTTTTGGGTTTGCCAGTGTGGTGTGTTTGGCATTTACAAAATTAGGGTTATCTTTCTTTGGTTATTGCATGGTCTGGCCGAATATGGTAATCTTATATTCGCTTGTTGTTTGTTGATTTCCAACTTATGTGTGTTGACATTTAGGTTAGATCTTTATTAATCAAACTCCTGTAACGAATATAGACTGACCAAAGAGCCTAGTGGCTGTCCGTTGGCTTAATATTCTTGTGCTCTTGAAATTGTCTCTTTTTTTCTTAATTTTCCACAACCTAAAATTGTCAGGTTTTCCTGTTTTTTGCAATTTCAAATTGTCTTCTTTCCCTATTTTTCTGCAATTCAAAATTGTCGGTTTTTCTTTATTTTCTTCGATGTAAATTTGACAGTATTTCTTTTTATTTCTGCGATTTGATAATAGATCCTTGCATTTTGGGATTTTTGTGCTAAGTTGTAATAGTTTGTTTGAAAAAAAAAACTAGAGAAAACAAAATCTATTACTAGCTTTGTATTTTTTAATTTTTATTTACTTGTTAATGGACAGAATTATCTCCTTGGCCAGTTTTCGGCCAAGAATATACTACACTAATTTAGTGTTTTGTTTTTTGTTGTTTTCTCTTTGTTGATCGGAGGCATCGATTCTTCCCATTTTGACATACCTTACTAAGAAGTGGAGTTGGTGCAGCGAATCTGTTTGGGAGCTCTGCAAAACTCTGGTAGTGGCGAGAACCTCAGTTTACCCTTGGCAATCACCAGGTTGCTAAGAGTGGTTTGTAAATATTACAATGCATTAAGGGTGCAGGCGCTTGTTACGATAGTTTATTAATTGTTTAGAGGGTACGTGAGTGGATTGGGTTCAATTGGACCCAATTGTATTGAGCATCTGCATTGTCCACGCTTTCCATGCTTGCCATCAGGCCGTGAGTGGCCTTGTAATTTTATTGTTGTATGTTTGGCGTGAAATTTTTTGGCTAGATCTGGTCGTTGGTGGCCTTGAATAGAGCTATTTTTCGCCTATGGAGCTTTAGATCTGCACCTCCGAGTGCTTGTTTAGCCATATTCGACTTTTATAGATCTAGCCCTTTGGCGTTGCCTACTCGTTTGTAGGGTAGAGGTTTTGGTAAAAGCGGCTTGTTGATTAGATTTGGCCATCGTGGCCTTGTTAAAGACTTTTTGAGATTGTTTCCTACGTGTGTGGCGTAGATTGGCATTCGGTGCATTTCGTATAGGGCGTATCCGTCAGTAAATTAGTTTCTATCTCGGTCACTTTTATGCCCATTGATTCGGATAATCTTGACTACTCAACCGGATTTACACGTAGTGGTGGAACTTTCCGTTCGTCAAATTTTGATCGACGAAATCTATTGAATTCGATTCCTTTGACGTCAAGTCCTCCAATTGCATCTACAACGTTGTCTACCCGCTCAAATACAACACCTTGTCATTTTTATCATCCATTTCATCCACACTATCTGTGGAAGAGGTTGATAAAGAAGGGGGATCCTATTGGGATTCTCTTTCTTTTTGGTCTCCATAGTACCGATTCAGGTTTTGAATTCAACTATCTTATCTCTTTTGATGGCCTCCACATCAGAGAACCCTTCCAGTAAACTTCAATTATGTTTTTCGGAATGAAGGATACTATGAGTTTATCCCTTTTTTGAATGTTGTTTGATAGTGAAATGCGAGATCTAGCTTTTCGTTATGATGAAAGATTCGACATGCATGTCATTTTTTCCCTTCTCCGGCGTTACCTTCGCAATTCCGCCCTTACCTTATATTCTCGCAACTATGATGCCATACTTGTGATGACTCAATATTCCCCACAGTTTGCAGGGATGCCTGGGGTTATAGGTCAAGCAGAAATCCCTTATCAAATTGCTATTTATGAGGCCTTAGATGCACACAGCAATGTTGTTTACCTGGCTGTGGCGGAAGTTCCCAACCAATATGCCATTGCACAACGAGCCACTGTCTCAGCACTACCCGCGATGACCATTTTGTTACGAGACCCTCTCACCATAATGTTTAATTTGTTACACGAAGAGTATCGTATGCAAAATCTTGACCAAGTTAAATAATTAATATATTTTGAGCGTAAACCGAGCGAAACTGCCCCCGCTTTACAAGCCCCATGGAGACTTTCCAAGAAGCTTTACTGGATTTAATTTTAGTAGCCCAAGCCGCTCTAAAGTTTGTACAATAGTTTCCTTTTTAGTCGAAGAAATTTATTCAAAGACATCTTACCCAAACATACGGTCTCAAATTTACTTTTGACCAGACAGCTCAATACGCCGTAGAATACGAGATGACAAATTGTTAGTGGGAAGCTCACGATCGACCAAAAGCTCCTCAAAAGGAACCAAACCCTTTCAATCCACCTAATCGTGGTAACTTAGGGCCAAATAATCGGCCACCAAGGGTCCTATCTATAGGAACTCCACCAAACTAACCATCCAATCGGATTTGTTTCTGATGTGGTAAGATTGAGCACGATGCTCGGATGTGTACGGATAAATCTGCGACCTGTACACATTGCAAAGAGACAGGCCATTTCGTGTGTAGCTGCCATATAAAAAACTCTGAATTTTCATACCAAAATCAGATTCGACATGGCAGAATTTTGGCCCGATTCGCCTAACTAGTCCAACCAGTTAAAGAGCCAAAAAAAGATTCTCTACCTAAAATGACTCGGAGAGAAAAAGAGAGAGAGGAAATGCAAACTCAAATGGTCGCCATGATCAAAGACCAGTTTATAGCCCTTATGGCTCAAATGGAACCACCAACTCGCCTAAGTTGTATGGCCCGTACAGTTGTCCACCTTCCCACGCTAGCTGGTCGAGTCTTACGAGATTCAACCATCCAAAAGCGGGCAACCACGTTTGAAAAGGGGACAGTTGATCACAATCATGAGGGTAAACAGTCTAGCACGCGTCTTCCATTATCATTTTCGAAAGAGTCCCTAACTAATTTGCCCAAAACAACTTCCACCATCACGACGAAAGCACTCACCATTCTTGACCGCTTTATTTAGGATCGTCATAGGGTTAAGGAAAGATTGGGCATTTTATCTACTATGATTTTCGATTCTCCCAACCCTAAAACTAATGTCTCATCGATCCCATCTGCAGCATTACAGGCTTTACAAATGAACCGTAATCTTGACACTCTTAGGCCTATCTTTACCGATGAGCGTAGTTCACTTGACACACACATCAATTTTTGTAGATAATGGGAAGGGTGCATTTTCAGGCAATGGTGTCAACCAATCATTACCACTTATGGAGAGTGGTGTAAAACTAGTTATTTTGGGGTCATCTTTTGCACTTAAACTATGCCTGACACCAAATAAACTTTAGCCTTCTGCCACACGTTTACTCACCTCAACGGGAACAACCGAACCAGTTCTGGGCATTACAAAGGATCCACTATGTTTTAGGTTTCAAAGTGGTACAAAATCTCATTATGCAAAAGTCCGTGCTCACGCATTTGTCACCAAATGTAGTGATTACGAATGTTTAGTGGGGCAAGATGTGATTTTCAGAGTAGGAGGCGGCATTCACATGTACGATCACACATTTTCATACCGTCCTACCAATTATCCGGAAAACTAAAATATGCATTCCTCTAATTTCAGCAGGACAACCTATACCCATTATTGCTCACAGAGCCTAACCTGTCTTTTCTTATTACAGAAATTCTGTGGGATTTGAAATTTTCCATTCTCTATCCGCAGAGGAAATTTCGCCCGATAGTCCTTCTTTGCCTAAAATTTTGGATAATCTAGGTTTTATTATTGATTCTCGCAAGTTTGATCACATTTACAAAAACACAATTCAAATTCATTTATCTCGAGTTCCACCCTCTCCTCTCATTTTAGTAGATCCTTTCTGGTTTTCTTCCCATTAATTGGAAACGAATTCAGCTTAACCCTAATCAAGATTGACTGGTCATTTTTTATCTATTCAAATTTATAGGTACCTATCTACCCTCATGCCTTCGCAATGGATTACTTATCAAGCACTACTACTTAGTCCACACTGACCCTTAGCTCGGAAAGCCCAGACACATCACTGTAATATTTTACACGGACAATATTCACATCTTTTTCCCAAATCCGCCTTTGCTCACATGCATACAACCTTACCTCAAGATATTCGTTTGATAGGTAATCAACACCTTTTTGATGTGAAACCAATCAATCTTCTCTTTGCTAGTTAGGAGTGTCAAGGAATGTCACGAGCAGGCAAAGGTCTCGACTTAGCAGATCCTCGCACTCAATTATATTTTGAATTACTTCGTATTATGCATTTTTCTGCAATCATTAGATTGACCATTGGGATATATTTTGGAAAATGTGGCAGCCTATAACGATCCTCGACCTGCAATGTTAGCTGATTACAAGCGGAAATAAGTATTAATTGATCCTCCTCTTATCATTGATGCCACTCGTCACGGGTCCTTAGCCCATTGGGTCCGATCTAAATGGACCAACTTGATTGATATTGGTCGCTTTAGAGAAGGGAATTTTTTTGTCATACCCCTTTTTTCAGATATTTATACCGCACTTATGCCTTTTGATAAAGTCCCAACATGTCTTCAGCCTGATCACCCGTTGAATTACAACATTAACTGTTGATATTTTTATATTTTTTAAGTTTATATTGGGATTGAAAAACGCAAAGGCAGTCTGTCTCTAACTCCCTTCTCCTAGCCCCCACACTTGTCGTAGTCACTGAAGGTTAGAGAGGGAAATAGAGTGATGGTTGCCAAAGCTCTCTAAAGAGACAGAGAATAGGTTTGGTAGACTTACCACAAAAGCAGTTTGACGAACCCAGAATTGCAATTCTGTGTCCTCCATTGGACCACAGAATACAGAAAGCCTCTAGATAGTATTTAACTAACCCACTTCAAGCCACAACCACTGCTGTCCTGGAAGGCAAAATGACAGTTTGACTGTATCGTTATGCAGCTTGGACTCCCTTGAGTCCGTAGCAAAAAAAATTACTGAAAACGGCCAACCAGCCGATAAGTTATGAGCCGGCAAAAAATGCCAATTTATACAAAGCTCTCTTAGAGAGAGGTGATTATCTACCGAAATTTCCTAAGTCATAAACCTCTCTCACAACCCCTATCTATTGAAGTACGAACCAATCATATTACTGTAAAGTACATAAAGGTACTACGGCCGATGTTCTTTCTGTACGGCTGGTGTACGACAAGGCTGCTGAGTGGACGCGTGTCACTTTTCCACTCGTTCGTATATTCTCCGGAATTCTCGTGACCGAATGTCATCCTTCCACGCGGTGCCATGTCATACCACGTCCATAAAATCCAAAGTGACCATTTCGCGATCTCGGCGATGATGTGTGCCGTCGAATTAAATCCGACATTAAATGTCGACCGTTTAAAACAAATGTCCGTTTCATTTGTTTCGTGCGAAATGACATTCGCACTAAACCTTAACAAGTTCTATGTTTGTTCGTCCATATTACAGTTAAATGGTTTATGTATTATACAACAGTTTAAATACTAATGAAACCCTATATCTCCTAACGGACTTCTACGACAGACTGGTTAGAGCTAATGGTTACGCCAGGCTCTGCCGGTCGGGGGTTCGAGTCCTGCCGGACTCAACCTTTTGTTGAGAGTGAATTAAGTCACTCTTTGGTCCTTCCTATGGAGCTGAGGTAGCCATGGCTCTATCCCTCTCTCTCTCTTTCAGTGACTACAACAAGTATGGGGGCAAGAGAGAAGAGATGGAGGCAGGCTGCCTACATTTGCTTTATATGTTTCCGCTAATTAGTTTTAGACCTAGAAAATACAACAAAAACTACTTATTTCAACACTCCCTTTATTTTCTATTCAAATTTTTTCTTTTCTTTTAATCCATATTTTTCCCTGCAATATTTCAACTTTGGAGACGGCACAAGTTTGGTCATCATCTCAGCAACCATTTCCTCATCAGATCTATATACAAGATTCACTATTTTATTCTCAACTTTTTCTTTTACAAAACTTAATCTTATGTCCATATGTTTAGCCTTAAAATGATGTCTTAGATTGGTTGCAATTGCTATGGCTGCTTGATTATCACAAAATACTTCATGCACTCCCTCCTTCATATACCCCAGTTCTTGCAGCAAGGACTTGACCCACATCAACTCTTTCACAGCAGAAGAATAGGCCATGTACTCAGCCTCCATGGTGGACTGAGCAACCAGCTTTTGTTGCTTACTGCTCCAACAACAAACACCTTCCCCAACATACAACACATACCTAGAAGTGCATCGTCTCATAGGTGCGTCCCCATAACTGGCATCACTCCAAGTAGTGATGTCAGTGTGCTCCCCTCCCAAATGCAACAATAACTCTCTGGTTCCCACCAAATATCTCATAACTCTCTTTGATGCCTCCCAATCTCTCTTCCTAGGATCATTAAGACTCCTACTGAGTACTTTAACTTTCGCCGCTATGTCCGGCCTGGTACAGTTCATAAAGTGGATCAAACTTCCTACGAACTATCTATAAGGGATAGATTTCATAAACTCTCTCCCTTTTAGACTCATCTGATTGTCTAAGATCATCACTCCTCTTTCTACACTCCCATCACTTAATTTTTTCAAGTCCATGGGAGTGGTACAACTGTTAGCATTTTCCATATGGAATTTCTCAAGCATATTACCTATTGCTTCTTTCTGAGTAAGTGTGCTAATCTTCTTCCCCCTATCTCTCTCCATTTGGATCCCCAAAATATATTTTTCCTCCCCTAAATCCTACATATCAAATCTGCCCCTAAGATCTTTCTTCAGCCTATTGATCTTCTCCAAAGACTTACTCAACACAAGCAGATCATCCACATAAATTGCAATAAAAATGACACCATTCTCATCTTCAAACATATAGATAGAATGGTCAGAGCTGATTCGGATATATCCCTGATCGGTGAGAAACTCATCTGGTTTTTTATTCCACTGTCGAGGTGCCTGCTTCAGTCCATATAAGGATTTTATGAGCATGTAGACTTTGCTCTCTTCTCTTTCTTCCACGAACCCCTTGCGTTGCCTCATGAAAATTTCATCCTCTAACTCACTATTAAGAAAAGTTGTCTTAATATTCATCTGGTGGATTTCCATATCTTCCGCTATTGCCAGACTGAGGAGAATCCTTACTGAGGGGAACCAAACAACTGGAGCAAAGGTCTCCTCATAGTCAATCCCCTTCTTTTGAGTGAACCACTTCACTACCAATCGAGCCTTATATCTCTCAATGGTATTATTTGGGTTCAGTTTTAGTTTAAATACCTATTTATACCCAATAAGTTTTCTGTCTGGGGGACAATCCGCTAATTTACAAGTATTTGCTTCCATGATAGGAGCCATCTCATCATTTATGGCTAAAATCCATCTTTCTTTCTCTAGACTATTCATTGCCTCTGAGTAAGACTAAGGCTCATCTGGGTGAGATAGCTTAGTTACCATATGAGACGTTTGTTTTTCCTGTATCCTTTTGCTGCTCTTCCTTCCTCCCTAAAATTCTGAAGCTGGAATAGATGGAAGTCTTAAATTTCTTCTCACTGTCTCATCGCCTCCCCTGTCCATGGAAGTTGGTTCTTGTCCCGCTTCTTCTATCTCCTTGAAGTCCATAGGAGTATATGAGGTTTCCGGTGAGTCTCCTGTATCTTGGATCTCCCCTGAATCTGCAATCACGAATTCACTCATGTCCCTTTCGGGCCTTTCGGGAACGACCAAGTTCTCCTCACTTTCGGACTCAAATCTGATTCTTATCTACTTTGTATATTTGAAAGGGTCAAATGACTTCCCTTCATCCATAACGACTAAGTGTTTGACCAGAATTTTATCTTTCTTTTCTAAGTCATAGACTCTATATCCCTTAACATCTTTATCATATCCCACAAAGTATCCAGGTTTTCCCTTAGTATCTAGTTTCCGATTTTTCCTATCCGTGTCAAGACTCTAAACTTGGCTACCAAGTACTTTAAGGTGTGAGATATTTGGTTTCCTTCTAACCCTCTCTCATAAGGTGTCACTCCCTTTATAGCTGAGGTAAGGACTCTATTCTTAATGTGGTTAGCAAAATTAATTGTTTGTGCCCCAAATCTCTTTCCTATTTTCTTGTCTGCCAACATACTGCATGCACTATCTCCTAGTGTTCGATTCAACCTCTCAGCTACCCCATTTTGTTCCGGGTTATATGGTATAGTTTTTTGGTGCTGCACTCCCTCATCTCTCAGATATTCCTCAAACTCGTTAGAGGTATATTCCCCCCCATTATCACTCCTTATCCTCTAAATGGGGGTTTCATGCAGCTTCTCATACCAAGCTTTATATTCTTTGAAGTAAGGTGATTCTTCAGACTTTGTTTTCAGAAAGTAGACTCTAGATTATCTAGACCAGTCATCATTTATTGTCATCATAAACCTTTTTCCTCCAACCGAAGGTACTTTTGCGGGTCCCCAAATATCTGTGTGGACCAAATCTAACACTTTCTCACCTCTATATGTGGCGGCTTTGGGAAAGGGAAGTCTGTGAGCCTTACCTTGAGCACAACCACTACAATCATCCATCATTTCATTATTCCCCAAACTGAATGCCTTCTACTACCCCAAGCTTTTTCATTTCCCTTAATCTATCAAAATGCACATGCCCCAACCGCTTATGCCAAATCTTCAACTTAGGAACACCAACATAATAAGCATTCTTCTTTTTCATTACTTAGGTTAAGCCTAAACATTCCTTGGCTACCCTTATCTGCCGTGAAGTACACTTCATCCCCATACTTAGCTGTAAAGACTCCCTTTCGAGTGGAGGTATCAAACTCCTTGTCATCTAGCATAGACGTAGAGACAAGATTTTTACTCAGCCGTGGAATGTAGAGTACATCTGAAAATGTAAGTATAGAAGTCTTACCCTCCACTAAGACTTTCAGATCTACTGATCCCACTAGATCTGTGGTAACCACTCTCCCATCCCCATACTCTATTTCTACAGTAGGGATTTTTCTTAGCTTAGTGAAGAGTTCTTTATCACGACACATATGCATGGATGCACCTGAGTCGATGATCCATCCTTCCTATGGAGCTTCCCGGATTGCTCCAAGGGCACACTTCTGCCTCCGAGGAATATCCTTCTCCTCCAGACTCTCGTCAAGAAGAAGCTCCCCATCCTCCTCAGAGGACTCATCCTCGGTTTCTCCTGTCACTTTTGTAACCACAAGTGCCTTTTTCTTTCCTCCGGAAAAACCCCCTCCACAGTTCTCTTGGAGCCTCAGCTCCGACAGCTTGACACAATCTGCGATGAAGTGTTTTGGCTTTTTGCAAAAATGACAAAGACCCTTTGGGGGCCTCGGCCCCCCAGAATGATCTCTTTCCCCTTTTGTAAGGTTTCTTCAGGTCCTTCCCCCATCGGTCCCCTCTTGCTGCTAGAGCTCGAATGCTCTTCCCTCCTCTCCTAATCTCCATTGTGTTTTCCTGCACAAGTATCATCCTGACCACTGTGTTCCATTTCCATGAACTATCAGCCATTTCCTGTACTCGATACACTATGTTCTCAAATTCATCTGGTAACTTCATGATAAAAGTGTTAACTTTCATTTTCATTGTACCTGTCCACCCGGCACTTTCCATATCCATATACAAACAAGAAAGATCATTACAATAATCTAACATTTTATCCTTTGTAAGTGTAACTCACTAACTTTTGCTCAGCCAACTGGAGCTCCTAAATAGTTCGAGCTCTATAAATCTCCACCAAACTCACCCTCAACTCCTCGGCCTTGTAAATGTGAATATGAGATGTGGCCAAAGCTTGAGTGAGGTGCCTCAGAATAAAGTTTTTGGCAGCCATGTTTACATCCTCACACATTTTAGTATCGTTCTTCGAGGTCTTCACGGTCGCCGCTTCTGGGACTGTGGCAATAGGAGTGAGGGGTGTCTCCTTCCCTTTCCCCTTTTCGGACACACTGTTGTCCCTATCATCTGCCTCCTCCGCTGAGGCAGCCGTTGCTCCAGGAAACCTTACTCTTCCAAATCCTGGTGGAGTTCCTGAAGGTGGACGTTTTACTTGTCCTCTAACGATACCCCAATATCGTTTTTCGCTCAAAGCTCCCATCATCATGGCTTCCCAATAGATGAACCCAGATCCATTGAAGGTGGGCACCGTAGAGTGTGGGGCCATAACCTGCAATTCTGTGTCCTCCATTGGACCACAGAATACAAGAAGCCTCTAGATAGTATTTAACTAACCCACTTCAAGCCACAACCACTGCTGTCCAGGAAGGTAATATGACAGTTTTACTGCTCCCCTATGTAGCTTGGACTCCCCGAAGTTTGTAGCAAAAAGAATTACTGAAAACAACCAACCAGCCGATAAGTTATGAGCCGGCAAAAAATGCCAATTTATACAAAGCTCTCTTAGAGAGAGGTGATTATCTACCGAAATTTCTTAAGTCTTAAACCTCTCTCACAACCCCTATCTATTGAAGTACGAACCAATCATATTACTGTAAAGTACATAAAGGTACTACGACCGATGTCCTTTCTGTACGGCTGGTGTACGACAAGGCTGTTGAGTGGACGCGTGTCACTTTTCCACTCGTTCATATATTCTCCGGAATTCTTGCGACCGAATGTCATCCTTCCACGCGGCGCCACGTCATGCCACGTCCCTAAAATCCAAAATGACCATTCCGCGATCTCGGCGATGATGTGCGCCTTTGGATTAAATCCGACATTGAATGTCGACCGTTTAAAACAAATGTCCGTTTCATTTGTTTCGTGCGAAATGACATTCGCACTAAACCTTAACAAGTTCTATGTCCGTTCGTCCATATTACAGTTAAATGGTTTATGTATTATAGAACAGTTTAAATACAAATGAAACCCTATATCTCCTAACGGACTTCTACGACAGACTGGTTAGAGCTAACGGCTACGCCGTGCTCTACAGGTCGGGTGTTCGAGTCCTGTCGGACTCAACCTTTTGTTGAGTGTGACTTAAGTCACTCTTTGGTCCTTCCTATGGAGCTGAGGTAGCCATGGCTCTATCGCTCTCTCTCTCTTTCAGTGACTACAACAAGTATGGGGGCAAGAGAGAAGAGATGGAGGCAGGCTGCCTACATTTTCTTTATATGTTTCCGCTAATTAGTTTTAGACCTAGAAAATACAACAAAACCTACTTATTTCAACAAGAATTTGATCCTGGTACCTACGGTCCGTCAAATCAAATACATTCGGTAACTTTATCCAATAGTCTTGGACCAATGTTGAGTTATTTAGGGTAGAATAGATATATAAGGTTAATACGTAGAGAATCTCATTAAGAAGATTACCATTATGTTGCCTTTGTCCAGATTTGAACGTGGTCGGCAGACTAGTAATAGTCGTTCTACTTATCCATTAAGGCAAAAAAAACAGATAGAATTTCTATTTTGAAATTTGAATAGAAAGTTAATGACGACGTTTTCATTTAATGTACCGAATTTACGTCGGTAGAATTTCAACGAACGTGAAAAAGGACGAGGGCGTTAGAAATTCAACGGTCGGAAAAAGATTTGGCGCGTCGTCAAGATCAAACAACTGACGTTGATCGTCGTATTTCAAACGGACGGCCCACGTGAGTGCTTGCATGCACGAATAGCTATTTTGGAGACACTTCGCGAAAATAGAGAAAATGACACGTGGCAACATCCTATAGGATGCCGGAGAAGAAAAAGACACAATGGTGCGACTTATATGCCACGTGGCAGACCGAGAGTGGTGCCGCATAATTTCGTACATAAAGTACGGCGGCTAGCATACTTTGTTTGTACGTTATACAGTATATGATAATTTGAGTAAGTTCTTAGTACTTAGACATTTTTGGAAGCCCTCTCTCCCAGAGGCATTTTGTAAAAATTCGTTGTCTTTGAACAACTAAAACTTAATGCTCGAGGAGCAAATTCAGATACTCTTTTTGTTGCGGACTCAAGGGAGTCTAGGCTACACAGCGCTGTAGTAAGTCAAAGTTTTTGCCTGCGAGGGTGGCTATATTTCTAAGGGAAAGTCAAAGTGGGGGAATGTGTCCAAATACTCATATTCTAAATTTGCATTCTGTGGGGGAACTGAGCACACACAAAGTCTTGTTTCACGGGGGTTGAAGCTGTATTTGAGTTTTGACTGTCAAGGTGTTAATCATTTGGGTTTGTATAAACTTGGAGTTGGCACTATCTAGATAAGCTTCTTTGGATCTTTAAATTCTGTGGGGGAATATAACCTATAGAAATTCATTAACGTCTCGGGTCAACCACTCAAAGTTCTTCCCACTCTAGTGTCTTACCCACTCTCTCACGCTTTCTCTGGCGATGGGCCCGGCCTACTCAAAAATATTCACACAGGCGGCCTAGATGAGCCTACAACCACAGAACGGAAACACCTCATGCATTTCCTTCTCAACACTACGGCTGCCCATGGTCTCACAGATAAGCTTTTCTTTGGATCTGCGAACTCTATGGGGGAATGTAACCCATAAAATTTCATTAACGTCTCGAGTCAACCACTCAAAGTTCTTCCCACTCTAGTGTCTTACACACACTCTCACGCTTTCGAACACCAACATAGTAAGCATTCTTCTTTTCATTACTCAAGTTAAGCCTAAACATTCCTTCGCTACCCTTATCTGCTGTGAAGTAAACTTCATCCCCATACTTAGCTGTAAAGACTCCTTTTCTGGTGAAGGTATCAAACTCTTTGTCATCTAACACAGACGTAGAGACAAGGTTTTTACTCAGCTGTGGAATGTAAAGTACATCTGAGAATGTAAGTATAGAAGTCTTACCCTCCACTAAGACTTTCAGATCTACTGATCCCACTAGATCTGTAGTAACCACTCTCCCATCCCCATACTCTATCTCTACAGTAGGAATCTTTCTTAACTTAGTGAAGAGTTCTTTATCACGACACATATGCATGGATGCACCTGAGTCGATGATCCATCCTTCCTGTGGAGCTTCCCGGATGGCTCCAAGGGCACACTTCTGCCTCTGAGGAATCTCCTTCTCCTCCAAACTCTCGTCAAGAAGAAGCTCCCCATCCTCCTCAGAGGACTCATCCTCGGTTTCTCCTGACACCTTTGTAACCACAAGTGCCTTTTTCTTCCCTCCGGAAGAACCCCCTCCACGGTTCTCTTGGAGCCTCAGCTCTGATAGCTTGACACAATCTGCAATAAAGTGCCCCGGCTTTTTGCAATAATGACAAAGACCCTTTGGGGGCCTTTGTCCCCCTGAATGATCTCTTTCCCCTCTATAAGGTTTCTTCGGGTCCTTTCCCCATCGGTCCCCTCCTACTGCTAGAGCTTGAATGCTCTTTCCTCCTCTCCTAATCTCCATTGTGTTTTCCTGCACAAGTATCATCCTGACTACTGTGTTCCATTTCCATGAACTATCAGGCATTCCCTGTACTCGGTACACTAAGTTTTCGAACTCATTTGGTAATTTCATGATAAGGGTGTTAACTTTCATTTTCATTGTACCTATCCACCCGGCACTTTCCATTTTTGTATACAAACAAGAAAGATCATTACAGTAATCTAACATCTTTCCTCCTTTGTAAGTGTAACTCAATAGCTTTTGCTCACCCAACTGGAGCTCCTGAATAGTTCCAGCTCTATAAATTTCCACCAAACTCACCCACAACTCCTCGGCCTTGTAAATGTGAAGATGAGGAGTGGCCAAACCTTGAGTGAGGTGCCTTAGAATGAAGTTCTTGGCAGCCATGTTTACATCCTCCCACATTTGAGTATCGTTCTCCACGGTCTTCACGATTGCCGCTCCCGATACTGTGGCAATAGGAGTAAGGGGTGTCTCCTTCCCTTTCCCCTTTTTGGACACAGTGCTGTCCCCATCATCTGCCTCCTCCGCCGAGGCAGCCGTTGTTGCAGGAAACCTTACTCCCCCAAATCCTGGTGGAGTTCCTGAAGGTGGACGTTTCACTTGTCCACTGACGATACCCCAGTATCGTTTTTCACACAAAGCTCCCATCATCATGGCTTCCCAATAGATGAACCCAGATCCATTGAAGGTGGGCACCCTAGAGGGTGGGCCCATAACCTGCAATTCTGTGTCCTCCATTGGACCACAGAATATAGGAAGCCTCTAGATAGTATTTAACTAACCCACTTTAAGCCACAACCACTGCTGCCCTAGAAGGCAAACTGACAATTTGACTGCACCCCTGTGTAGCCTAGACTCCCCTGAGTCCGTAGAAAAAAGAATCACTGAAAACGGCCAACCAGGCGATAAGTTATAGGGTGGCAAAGATGCCAATTTATACAAACTCTCTGAGAGAGAGGACTATCTACCTAAATTTTCCTAAGTCCTAGTTTTTCCTAATTCCCTCTCACAGCTCCTATCTACTGCCTGTACGAACCAATCACAAAACTGTATAGTACTAGAAAGTACTACTGCCGATGTACTTTCTGTACGGCCTCTGTACGACAAGGCCATAAGTGGACGCGTGTATACTTTCCACTCATGCGTACGTTCCTCGGAATTCCCGCGACCGAATGATGTCTCCCCACATGGCGCCAGGTGATGCCACGTCACTAAATGCCAAAGTGACCACTCCGGGATTTCGGCGATGATGTGCGCCGTTGGATTATATGCGAAACGTAATCTTGGCCGGAATAAATACTTGCGCGATATTTGTTCCGATGTAGAAATAAAATGCGTGGTATCCGTTTTGAATTAGCGTCGTACGACGTACTTTATAAAACTGTATATATGTACGCCGTAAACAGTTTTAGTTAAATGAACTTTATCCTTTCGAACTAAATATATATCTATCACATACCATAGCACTTAGCATTGGTCCTAGTCTATTAGGATAAAGCTGACCGCTACCGGTCGATTTGACGAACCGCAGGTACCGGGATCAAATCTCTGGTCCCTCAAGTATATTTTTAGTAACCTACTAAAAATAGCTGTCTGTTGAACTAAGGCAGCCATGGATCAACCTCTCTCTCTTTCCTTCAGTGACTACAACAAGTATGGGGGCTAGAGAGCGGAGGTGGAGGCAGGCTGTCCGTCCTTTTCTTTTTCCTTTTATAAAAACATATTTAAACCTAGAAAATACTCTAGAAATCTATAAATTTCAACAGTTACCTTGTTATTAACCTGTTTTTCTTGTAGTCTTTTGCTACTTCTCCTTCCCCCCTCAAAATCTGAGGCCGGAATAGATGGTTCTCGTGGATTCTTTCAAACAAACTCGGCTTCTCCCCTATCCCTTGATTCCGAATCAATTTCTACCACGTATTCCGCTTCGGGTAGAGTTGTCACTGAAGTTTCCCCAGCCGAGTCCTTTTCGGTCTGATTTGTATCTGCAAGAATGTCATCTTCTCTAAAACCTGGATAGTTAGGGAGCTCAAAGTCATCGGAATTTTCTGACTCAAATCTGATTTTTACTGACTTTGTGTATTTGAAGGGATCCACAGACTTTCCTTCATCCATAACTACTAGATGCTTTGCTAAGATTATATCTTCTCTTTTTAGATCATAAACTCTATATCCTTTAACATCCTCATCATATCCTAATATCCCGGTTTTCCTTTAGGATCTAGCTTCCAATTAGACCGATCTGTATCTAGACTGAATACTTGACTGCCGAAAACCTTTAAGTGAGATATGTCTGGTTTCTGGCCTGTCTATCTCTCATAAGGTGTTTCATCTTTTATAGCTGAAGTAAGAACTCTATTTTTGAGGTAATTAGCACAGTTCATTGCTTCTGCCCAAAACCTTTTTCCTATCTTCTTATTTGACAACATACTTCTAGCACTATCACTTAGTGTTCTATTTAACCTTTCAGCTACCCCATTCTGTTCCGAGTTTTTTGGAACTGTCCTTTTGTGTTGAACCCCATCTTCCCTCAGAAAATCCTCAAACTGGTTAGAAGTATACTCTCCACCATCGTCACTCCTTATTCTCTTGATTGGAGTTTCATGAAGTTTTTCGCTCCATGCTTTATATTGTCTAAAACAATCCTGAGCTTCGGACTTGTTTTTCAAAAAATACACCTAATAATACCGAGACCAATCATCAGTGATAGTCATCATAAATCTCTTCCCCTCGGTGAGGGCACTTTAGCTAGTCCCCAAATATCTGTGTGTACTAGATCTAGAATTTTTTCTCCCTTATAGGTGGCTGTTTTAGGAAAGGGTAATCTGTGTGTTTTACCTTGAGCACATCCACTACAATCACTTATATTATCACTCTCAATGAACTTAATCCCTTCCACCACTCCCATCTTTTTCATCTCTCTTAACTTGTCTAGATTCACATGCCCAAGCCTCTTATGCCACATCATAATATCATGAACACCAGCATAATAAAGTTTCTTCTTTTCATTACTTAAAACCAGCCTAAACATCCCTTGGCTACCTTTCTCAGCAATGAAATAGACATCCTCCTCAAAAGTAGCAGTAAAGACTCCTTCCCTAGTGCTAGTAAAAAAACCCTTATCATCTAATACGGATGTAGAGATGAGGTTTTTGTTCAGCTCCAGAATAAACAATACATCGAAGAATGTTACTATGGATGTCTTTCCTTCTACTAACACTTTCAAATCTTCCGATCCTACAAGAGTAGTGGTGACTATCCTTCCATTCCCGTACTCTATCTCTACGGTGGGAATATTTCTTATCTTAGTGAACAGGTGCCTATCCTTACACATGTGCATGGAGGCACCTGAATCTACAATCCAGCATGCTTCACCTTTCAATCCACCGTAAGCACATTTCCGCCTTCGTGGTATTTCGACCTCGTTTTTCGCCTCCAACTCCTCATCCAAAAGGAGCTCATCGTCCTCGTCCTCGGATTCCGCCTCATGTACCAGTGTCACAAGGGCCTTTTTCTTTCCTCTCGGGGTACCACCAGTCTGCCCCTCTTTTAACCGAAACTCGGTTAGCTTAGTGCACTCTGCCATATAGTGCCCAGGTTTCTTACAAAAATGACATAAACCTTTGGGAGCCCTTGGTCCGAACTCGTCGGTCTGATTTTTTTGCTCCCTCCCTCCATAGTTTCCGACCGGTTTTCGGGAATCCTTGTTCCTCCAATCGGTCGGAGTTGCCAAGCTTGGCCACTCTTTCCTCCTCTTCGGATCTCAATCGTATTCTCCCGAACGAGAATCATCCCTACCACTGAGTTCCATATTCACCTTGAGTCCGGCAAGTCCTGCACATGGTTGACTATGTTCTCGAACTCATCGGGTAACTTCATCAGTAAACAATTAACCTTTTCTTTTTCACTAAAATCTTTTCCCGCATTCTCTAGCTCCATGAAGAGTGTAGCAAGCTCATTGCAAAAATCCAACATCTTCCCCCCTTTGTATACATACTTCTTAACTTTTTGATTAGCCAACTGTTGTTGCTGAATCGTACCACTTCGGTACATCTCTATGAGAGCCATCCAAAGATCGGATGCCTTTTCTACCTGCAAACGAGGACATGCAAGTCCTTGAGTGAGATGGAGTAGGATGAAGTGCTTTGCCACCATATTGTTGAAGTCCCAAGTTTCAGTATTATTCTCCTCGTTCCTCGGAATAGGTGACATGAATGTCGAACGAGTTGTTATTGGTGTGGTCGCCTCATTCTCCTTTCGTTTGTCCACCACCTCTCCTTCTTTTGTTTCCTCCGTTGAAGGTGGATCCTCTTTTCTGGTGAATCTACTGCCTCCAAACCCTGGAGGAATTCCAAGACTTGATGGACGCCCCAACCGTCCACTCACTATCCCCCTAAACCTTTTTTTGCATAGAGCTCCTATCATCATTCTTCCCTTGTATATGAAGCCAGCTCCATTTAAGATTGGTACCCTAGAGGGTGGGCCCATAAAGTGAAACTCTTAGACCTCCATAAGTCCTCAGAGTGGACAGCTTCTAAGAAGCCTCTAAGATAACCCTGAACCCTTTGTGTTGCAGAAAAACTAACTGCCACCCCGGCAGACAAAAACTCTAACCAACTTCACCCCTGTGTAGATAAGACTCCCCTGAGTTGATAGCAAAAAGAATCTTTGAATTTGCTCCCCTAAGCAGTTAGTTATGGAGGGTCAAAGTTGACCTTTTGTATAGAAGCTCTCTGGTGAGAGGGTCCTATCTTCTAATTTTTCTAAGCCCTATCTCTCTCATAGACTCTATCTACAGATGTACGGAGCCAATCAAATTTTAGTTTCGTAAACAAAAGTACAGTTGTCGGTGTACTTTATTTACAGCCATTCTATGACATGGCCTAAATGTCGACACGTGGTATGTCCGGATTTGCTCCCTTAATCCTCAGAGATGCTCCGATCCAATGTCATTCTGCCACGTGTCATCCGATGTGGCGATGACCACAAACCGCCGAAATCCTCTTCCGCGATCTCGGCGTTAATTCCGGCCGTCCGATTAAATTCACATTTAATCGTAGCCGTAATAAATACATGCGCGATATTCGTTTCATTAAAGAAATAAATGCGTGGTATTGGTTTCTTATCCGTACCGTAATCCGTACTTTTACATTACTGGATCTATGTATCGCGTAAACAGTTACAGTTAAATGAATTATCATACGTGATAATGTTTAATTAGTTATCAAACCATATAGTACGTAACACTAGTTCTAGACTTATCGGCTAAGGCTACCGATTACCGACTGTCTGCCGGCTGGTAGGTACAAAGATCAAATCCTGTGGCCGCCACATACCTTTTAGTAAATAAACCCCTAACTAATATATATTTCCTGTTAACCTCTCGAAAGCCTAGGTAGCCATGGCTCTAGCTCCCTCTCCAATTTCTTAGTGACTGCGACAAGTTTGAGAGTTGGAGAGAGAATTTAGAGGTAGACTGCATTGGCTTCTTTCTATATTTCTATTTAGACCTAGAAAATACTTAAAATGGACCATTAATTTCTACAACAAGTGACGAAGCACTCAGGTGCTTCGTACTACACGACCACATTCAATTGGACTTTAGCGACTACCGCTGACTAAGCATTTGGAACGTTTTGTGTACGGTTGGAACGTTTTGTGTACGGTCCAATATATGTAAATACCTGAATAACATTGTTTTTTAGTTAAGTAATAAAAAATAATGTTCCATTAATCAGGTCTTTAGAAAATAATAATAAGGGTTTAGAGGTACAATGATGTTAAGGTAGGATGCTTTGACGTCCATGGGTTTGTGTCCCTAACAGTTCTCCCACCTAAGGACTCGTCTGGGAAAACGGTAGACTTTCACATGTGTGGAGACTACCTGATGCTTAACACGGCGAGCGTACCAGATCGATACCCAATGCCAACCTTGGAAGAGATTTTCGACTCGTTGGGCGGGGCCACCATTTTTTCCACTTTAGACATGAAGAATGTGTTCCATCAGATCGCAATGGAGCCAAGACACCGAGAAAGGACAACGTTTTGGACAGGTTCCAGGTTTTATGAATGGCTCTACATGCCATTCGGGCTAAAGAACGCACCAGCCAAATTCCAACGTGCCATGGAGAAGGCGCTCCAGAGAATCGACTGTGCACGGTGCTATATCGACAATATTATTATCTTCTCAAAGACCCTCGAGGATCACGGAGCACATACAGATTGTACACCGGGCTCTCCAAGCAGCGGGCTTGAAATGTCACCTAGGTAAGGGAATTTTTGTGATGCAGAATTTTTTTTACCTGGGACATGAAGTTACACCCGGGACGGTGGGTCCCCATATGGTCAAGGTGGCATCTTTTGATACCCTTCCCCCTCCTCAAGACCTCTCTGCACTAGGCATGTTCTTAGGCTTGGCTAACTACTGTTAGAAGTTCATCCGTGAATTTAGCAGTCACGCTCAGCCTTTGAACCAGTTGTTGCGGAAGGACCATGGGTGGCAGTGAAGGGAGACAACAGATATCATTCCAATTTCTATAGGATTCCCTTAAACAACACCTAGTGCTCTGGATGCCCGATCATCAGAGGTCGTTCCTCCTTTACACTGATTGGAGCAGGTTTCGATTGGGAGCTGTTTTAGCTCAATTGGACGATGCGGGGGCCGAATATGTGGTGGCTTATGCCAGTAGAAGTAGCAACCGAGACGAGGGGAATTACAGTAGCTACCACGGGGAGTTACTCACAGCTGTCTCGGCAATCAGACATTTCAAACCATATCTCTACGGGGATCACTTCACCCTGATTACGGATCACCAACCTCTCAGGTGGATTATAGAAAACAGTAAGTTAACTGGCAAGCTCGCCCGATGGGTGTTAATACTGCAAGAATATGATTTCGACATAATCCAGCGGGCCGGAGAAATCCATGGGAATGCCGACAGACTTAGCAGAAATCCTGACCCTTCCACCAGAGATTCTACCGGGGCTCGTCACGATGAGGATCCCGAAATCAGTTTGGGACGCATTCGAGCTTCCACTACCTTTATTTGGCTTCCTTAATCTGGGGGGAAACTGTCAACTTTCTTTGCAAACGTGGAGGGGCAAGCGCTAATAGGGGCCGGGCGGAAAGATATTTGGAATAACCTTGATACATTTCAATCTATCAATCAAGGTTCCCCTCTTCCCTATTTGTCTGGAGTTCAGTTATCCTGGGTTCAAACTCGAATGGCGGCATACGAGTGGGAAAGAGGCATTTTAATCCGGAAATGGGCAGACGAGACGAGGAAAGTGGTCCCCCTATCGGTTGACAGGGAGACTCTTATTTTTCGCCTCCACCAATAATGTGGCCATTTTGGGTAGAAACAGACCACCTCTCTAGTCACAGGATCGTATTGGTGGCACAAGTTGCGGACCAAAGTCAACCTGATTTTGCAGATGCGTTCTTCTTGTGACCGAGTCAAAGCAGCTTTCGACAAAAAATGAGGTGCCCAGCTTCAATCCCTTCCCATCTAGGGAATGTTTAATTGGTGGTCTTTGGATCTGCTACGTCCTCTCCCTACCAACATAGGAGGAAACCGCTTTGTATTGGTAATGATAGAGCATTTTTCCAAGTGGATCGAATTGGTGGTCTTACCGCGGAAGGAGTCCAAGGCTATTGCGGACGCATTCTTAGAGAGAGTGCTGTCCCAATTTGGGTTACCAGCCAAAGTTCTGATTGACAAGGGCTCCGAATTCGCGGGAGAATTCTTCAACTTGTTGGAATTGTGCCTCATCGACCACCGGCTGACCAGCCGAGACCACCCACAAGCCGACGGTTTGGCCGAAAGGTGCGTACAAACAATGAAGCAATCGCTGCGGAAATATGATATTGAAGAGGATTTAGGAGAGTGGGATAAAAGGGTGCCTTCGATTGCCATAGGGTACAAATTTAGCTAGCAGGCCTCCCTCCACTTGTACAATCATTATTTCATTTTGTTTGGACGACATCGAACCCTATCCAGCGCTCCCTCCGCCCAATTAGTGGTCTTTCCGGTGAAGGATAGTAAGGGGACGGTCGAGAAACTGATTGCCGACAGAGCCAAGGTATTTCACCGAGAAATGCCTCTAGCCATGGGGAATTTACAAGCAGCTCAGCACCGAGATCAACTTTGGTATTCGCAACGCCGGAGCGAGAATTTTGTCCAGCGGCAACGACGATTTATGCCCGGAGATTTCGTGTATTGGATGCAACAGAAAAAGGACACGCTGGACATTTCGGCAGTTTGGGTGATCTTAAAAATGGTAGAGGTTTCCAATAAGGGTGTTTTGACACTGGAAGGGAAAGATGGTCGGAAAATCAAGGAGAATCAGATCAATGTACCTCCCTGTCACCTACGAGGATTGGAAGACGAGCTGACTTTTCACCTCACATATTTTGCCGACCCACCTTCATATTCCTCCGGCTGCCTCTTGTCATCTTCTGCGGGTCCTATACTAGTGTGTGACCGATGTGACCAATGTTGGCATCAGTCCTGCCTTCCATCCTCTTGGGACTCTCGTCCTAAAGCCTCTTCCCTCTTGTTCTGCAGGAACTGCGAATTGGGTGGGTAATTATTCTTATGTCTTAGTCACGGTTGACTAAGAGGGGGGGAAATCAAGACACCGGCTCAATTACCAAAAACCCAACCCCTTTCCCGGGCCAGGTGGGAAAAAGAAGGGGGAGGAGATATCTTTTCGCCCTCCCCATGCACTCATCCTTATTTTGCATGCATGTCCATGGGAGGAATGCGGGGAGCAGTGGGCATAATCATTAATATAAAAAGAATGTTCATTTTGGGGGTTCTTTGTAGGACTCCAATGCCGACTACTATTGGTAGTGGGCCCTTCTCTCATGTTTCTCAGGCACGCTCGACAACTGTCAAGCTCATGTGCTTTACACGCACCCTTTTATTTCACCAAGGATTTCCGGGCCCATTTTCCCCTGTACGGACATCAAAGTACGGAGGAACGAGTGTACACAGCTAAACATGATTCTTTTATTTTTCAAATTGAGCGGGACGCACTTTATTTCACCCCTAACGGAGGTCGGATGGCCAAGTTCTCCCGTCTCAAAGATTGCAATTCTGTTACCAACGACTAGCTTCCTCCTGCCATAGTGGGGGGTACATTGTGGATGGCCACATAACTTTTTGGATTGTCATTTAGATTATGCTATTATCTATCAGTCGGAATTCAGTTCAGGTTCAGATGACTTTCAGTCCATTAATCACCCTAAGTCAAAGTCTGGTGTTCCTACGCCGGTTCAGGATTTTTGGTGGATTAGTGGTTCCAATTTGGACTCTCAGTTTTGGATTTAGCCGGAGTCTGAAGCAGAAATTTTTGCCCTGTGGAACGGCTTTATTTGTCCTATGTGAGTTCGATAGCAAATGCTCTCCGCTCATTGGCTCCTTGCATTACGTTGACCTTTTGGATCTGAAACTGGACAAACTTTGTTGTATAAGGTGCTTGGGGCCGAAGGACACAAGTTGCTGTTTCTTTACTGTCTCCTGAGAAAAATCTTAGAAATTTGCGCAAACTTTCTTTTGGAGAACTTTTTTTTTGTATGTGATTGTAACCCTATTGCCATCTTTGTTAGCATCTGTCATTTGTGGAAGTCGTAGTCCGGTTGGGTAGTTGGCACTATCTTTCCTGTTTGGGCGATTTGGGAATAGTGTCTGTTGGATACGGAGAAGGGTCTTGCCGGTTCCGGGTTGCGGAAACCGAGGAGTTAAGGAGGCTTTTACCTGCTTTGGTGTCTTCGAGAGAGATTTTGACTCCTCTTGTTGTCAATGTTACATTTTGGGGGTATGTTGAGCTCGCTTGCTATCATTCCAAATTATACCTTTATTCTCTAATTTCTAGGGCAAGGTGATATTGTTTATTCTGAGACAGCCTATTTTTATTTCATCCTATCATTATTCTCAGTGGGAGTGTCTTTGTTCTCTCTTTGGTAGTCCTTTTTGGGGCTTCGGTTGGTTTTCCTCCGGGGTTGATTACCAAAATCTTTTGTACCAGAATAGTGGATTTTGAGAGGACATTTGTTAGACTTCCAACAGATCATAACAAAATCAGGACACCGACTCAATTACCAAGAACCCAACCCCTTTCCCCGGCCAAGTGGGAAAAGGAAGGGGGAGGAGATATGTTTTCGCCCTCCCCATGCACTCATCCCTATTTTGCATGCATGTCCATAGGAGGAATGCGGGCAGCAGTGGGCATAATCATTATTATGAAAAGCATTCGCATTTTGGGGGTTATTTGCAGGACTTCGATGCCGAATACTCCTCGCAGTGGGCCCTTCTCTCATGTTTCTCAAGCACGCTAGACACGATAATTGATTTTTACCATTATTTTACTTGCTGATAATCGATGTACTCACACGATATATCGAAACTGGTATTATCGACGATAAAAAACTGATAATATAAGTTTTTTATCGCGATAACACTAGTAGCAATAATTATACTGTTCATATGTACATTTGTACGGATTATTTTGACTTACTCCATCGTCGTTATCTCGTTACATAGAGTACAAAACATAAGGTAACACATGGTATGCCACGCTATATAGAGTGAAAAATATAATTCAGTATATTAAAATTTACTATTATATAGTGTTGAAATCACTACATTTATGAGAGGTATTTTCTAGGTCTTAATTAGTTAAAATAGCTAAAAGAAAAAGCACAGGCAACCTGCCTCCACCTTCTTTCTCTAGCCCTCATACTTGTTGTAGTCACTGAAAGAGAGAGAGAGGGCGGTGGAGCCATGGCTACCTGAGCTCCATAGGCTGAACTAAAGAGTGTCCTAAGTCACTCTCAACAAAAAGTTGAGTCCGGCGGGACTCGAACCTGCGACCGGCAGAGTAAGCCGTAGCCGTCAGCTCTTATCGGTTTGTCGTAGTAGTTCATTAGGATACATAGGGTTTGACTTCTATTTAAACATTAGCTAGATCATTAATCCGATTAACAGGATAACAAAGTGCGGACATAAAAACTAGTTGACTTTCAGTACGCACAAAACAAATATACTGAACATTCGTTTTTGAACGGTGAACATTTAAAGCCGATTTAGGATTCGACGGCATGCATCATCGCCGAGATCCTGGAATGGCCGTCTTGGCGGTTTTTAGTCGTGACATAACCTGGTGGCACGTGGCAAGGTATCATTGAGAAGAGGAAATCCCGGAGAACATGAGAACGAGTCCGAAGGAGACAGACGTCCACTCCATGGCCTTGTCGTACACATGCCGTACAGAAAGTACATTGGCCTTAGTACCTTTCTGTACTAAACATTCTTTTGATTGGTTCGTACATCAGTAGATAAGGGTTGAGAGAGGGGTTTACGACTTAGAGGATTGAGGAGGAAGCCGCCTCTCTCCCAACAAGCTTGTATAAATATTGGCATTTTTGCCACTTGATAATCAATCGCATGGTTGGGCATTTTTAGAGATTCTTTTTGCTGTGGACTCAAGGGAGTCCAGACTGCACAGGGGTGCAATCAGATCGTCTACTTGCTAGCTTGGGTAGCAGTGATCCAAATAGAAAGAGGGCTAGCCAAAAGCTATCTAGAGGCTTCCTAAATTCTGTGATCCAATGGGGGACACAAAATTGCAGGTTATGGGCCCACCCTCTAGGGTGCCCATCCTCAACTGATCTGGGTTCATTTACTGGGAAGCCATGTTGACAGGGGCATTGTGTGAAAAACGATATTGGGTTTTCATCAGTGGACGAGTGAAACGTCCATCTCACGGGACCCCACCAGGGTTTGATGGAGTGAGGTTTTTTTGCAGCAACATCTGCTCCAACGGAGGAGCAGATGATGGGGATAGCAGTGTGTCCGAAAAAGGGAAAGGAAATGAGACAACTCTTACTCCAATTGCCACAACACCGGGAGCGGTGGTCGTGAATACCGAGGAAAACGATATTCAAATGTGGGAGTACACCAACATGAATGCCAGGCATTTCATTTTGAGGCACCTCACTCAAGCTTTGGCGACCTCTCATCTTTACATCTTCAAGGTTGAGGAGTTGTGGCTGACTTTAGTGGAGATCTACAGAGCTACTACCATTTAGGAGCTCCAGGTGGCGGAGCAAAGGTTGGGGAGTTATACTTACAAGGGAGGGAAGATGTTAGATAACTGTAATGATCTATCTTGCCTGTATATGGAGATGGAGAGTGCCGGATGGACAAGCACAATGAAGATGAAAGTTAACACTGTCATCATGAAGCTCCTTGAGGAATATGAAAATAAAGTGTACCGAGTGCAATAAATGGATGACAGTTTTTGGAAGTGGAACACCATGGTCTGAATGATACTCGTGCAGGAGAACACTATTGAGATCCGTAAAGGAGGTTAGAGCGTTCAAGCTGTAGCTGCTGGAACGAACTGGTGGAGGAAGGATCCGAAGAAGCTGTACAACAACTTCAAAGGAGAAAGAGATCAATCTGAAGAACCTAGGCCCCCAAAGGGTTTTTGTCATTTCCGCAAAAAGCCGAGACACTTCATAGCTAATTGCATCAAGTTGTCGGAGCTGAGACTCTAAGAAAACCGTAGAGGGGGTTCTTCCGGAGGGAAGAAGAAGGCACTTGTGGTCACACGAGTAATAGGAGAGACTGAGGAGGAAGAGTCCTCTAAGGAGGGGGATGGGGAGCTTCTTCTCGATGAGAATCTTGAGGAGAAGGAGATCCCTCAAAAACAGAAGTGTGCTCTTAGAGCCATTCGAGAAGCTCCACATGAAAGATGGATCATCAATTCAGGTGCATCCATGCATATGTGTCCTAAAACGCACCTCTTCACTAAGCTAAGAAAGATCCATACTGTAGAAATAGAGTATGGGGATGGGAGAGTAGTTATTACATATCTAGTGGGCTTGGTAGATCTGAAAGTCTTAGTGGAGGGTAAGACTTCTATACTCACCTTTTCAGATGTACTCTACATTCCTCAGTTGAGTAAAAATCTTGTGTCTACTACTGTATTAGATGACAAGGATTTTGATACCTTCACTAGAAAAGGGGTCTTTACAGCTAAGTTTGGAGATGAAGTCTACTTTACAGCAGATAAGGGTAGCTAAGGAATGTTTAGGCTTAACCTTTGTAATGAAAAGAAAACTGCTTACAATGGTAGTGTCCCAAGCTTGATGATCTGGCATAAGCGGTTGGGGCATGTGCAATTTGATAGGTAGAGGGAAATGAAGAAGCTAGGTTTAGTAGACGGCATTTAGTTTGGCGATAATGAAAGGATGGATGATTGTAGTGGTTGTGCCCAGGTAAGGCTCACAGACTACCTTTTCCCAAAATTGCCACATATAGAGGTGAGAATATACTAGATCTGGTCCACACAGATATCTGGGGACAAGCAAGAGTACGTTCGGTTGGGGGAAAGAGGTATATGCAGACAATTACTGATGACTGGTATAGATATTCTATAGTATATTTCCTAAAAACAAAGTCTGAAACACCAAAGTACTTCAAAAAATACAAAGCCTGGAGTGAGAAGTTGCACGGAACCCCCATTAAGTGAATAAGGAGTGATAATGGGGGAGAGTACACCTCTGACCAGTTTGAGGAATACTTGAAAGATGAGGGAGTTCAGCATTAGAAAACAGTACCAAATAATCTAGAACAAAATGGGGTAGCTGAGAGGTTAAACCAGACTCTGAAGATAGTGTATTTAGTATGTTGGCTGACAAGAAAATAGGAAGAAGATTTTGGGCAGAAGCCATGAACAGTGCTAACTACATTAAGAATATATTCCTGACTACAACCATTAAATGAATGACACCTTATGAGAGATGGGTTGGAAGGAAACCGGATATTTCTCACTTGAAAGTATTCGGTAGTCAAGTTTACAGTCTTGACACAGATAAGAAAAACTGGAAACTAGATGTTAAGGGAAAACCAGGATATTTTGTGGGATATGATGAGGATGTCAAGGGATATAAAGTCTATAACTTAGCTAAACAAAATATCATTCTGGTAAAGCATCTTGTAGTCATGGATGAAGGAAAGTCATTTGATCCCTTCATATACACTACGAAAATAAAAATCAGTTTTGAGTCCAAGAGTGAGGAGGACTCATATATTCCCAGAAGGGACACAAGTGAAAAGATGATTGCAGATTCAAGGGAGATCTAAGATGGGGGAGATATACGCGAATCTCCTCATATTTTTATACACTCTAAGGAGAAAGAGGAATTGAGCCGAACCCGATTTCCATGGATTGGGGAGCTGATGAGACAGCACGGAGGAATTCAAGACTTCCCTCCATTCCAGCTTCTGACTTTGAGGGAGGACACAAGAGCAGCAAAAGCCTACAAGAAAAACAGGCTGCTCACAAGGTAACAAAGTTATCTCCCCCAGATGAGCCTCAATCATAGATAGAGGCAATGGACAGTCCGGAGAGAGATAGATGGGTCAGAGCCATAAATGATGAGATGGGAACAATCATGGAAGCTAATACTTGGGAGCTGGTGGACTGACCTCCAAACAGAAAACCCATTGGGTGCAAATGGGTGTTTAAACTAAAAGTGAACCCAGATTATACCATTGGGAGATATAAGGCTTAATTGGTAGCAAATGGGTTCACTCAAAAAGAGGGACTCGATTATGAGGAGACTTTTTCTCTAGTGGTTCGATTCCCATGTGTAAGGATTCTCCTTAGTCTCGAAGTTGCGGTAAGACATGGAAATACACTAGATGGATATTAAAACCGCCTTCCTCAACGGTGAACTAGAGGAAGAAATCTTCATGCGGCAACCTGAGGGATTTGTAGAAGAGGGAGAGGAGAGTAAAGTCTGCAGACTAATAAAGTCTTTATACGGACTGAAATAGGCTCCCAAACAAAGGAATTAGAAACTAGATGAGTTTCTCACCAGTGTAGGATATATCCCAATAAGTTTTGACCATTCTATTTACATGTTTGGGGATGAGAATGGTGTTATTTTCATTGCAATTTATATGGATGATTTGCTGGTGTTAAGTAAGTTTATGGAAAAGATCAATAAGCTAAAGAAAGATCTTAGAAGCAGATTTGACATGAAGGATTTAGGGGAGGCAAAAAACAGATTGGGAATTCAAATAGAAAGAGATAGGGAGAAGTGGATTATCAGACTTACTCAAAAAAAAGCTATAGGAAATATGCTTGAGAAATTCCAAATGGATAAGGCAAACAGTTGTACCACTCCCAAGGACTTGAAGAAAGTAAGTGATGGGAGTGTAGAAGGAGGAGTGTTAATCTTAGATGATCATATGAGTCTAAAAGAAAGACAGTTTATGAAATCTATTCCTTATAGACAGGTTATAGGACGTTTAATCTACTTTATGAATTGTACCAGACCAGACATAGCAGCAGCAGTTGCAGTCCTCAGTAGGAGTCTTAATGATCTTAGAAAGAGAGACTAGGAGGCAGCCAAGAGAGTAATGAGATACCTAGTGGGACCTAGGGACTTATGGTTGTATTTGGTGTTGAAATAAGTAGTTTTTTGTATTTTCTAGTTTAAAATAAATTAGCGGAAACATATATAAGAAATGATGGCAGCCTGCCTCCATCTCTTCTCTCTCTCCCCCATACTTGTTGTAGTCACTGAAAGAGAGAGAGAGAGCGATGGAGCCATGGCTGCCTCAGCTCCATAGGAAGGACTAAAGAGTGACTTAAGTCACTCTCAACAAAAGGTTGAGTCCGGCAGGACTCGAACCCCCGACCGGTAGAGCGCGGCGTAGCCGTTAGCTCTAACCAGTCTGTCGTAGAAGTCCGTTAGATTATATAGGGTTTCATTCATATATAAACTGTTGTATAGTACCGAAATGATCTAACTGGAATATGAAACGAAACGAACATAGAACTTGTTAAGGTTTAGTGCGAAACGTCATTTCGCACGAAACAAATGAAACAGACACTTTTAACGGTCGACATTTAATGTCGGATTTAATCCGACGGCGCACGTCGTCGCCGAGATCGCGGAATGGTCACTTTGGATTTTATGGACGTGGCATGACGTGGCGCCGCGTGGAAGGATGACATTCGGTCGCGGGAATTCCGGAGGAAATACGGACAAGTGGAAAAATGACACGCGTCCACTCAAGAGCCTTGTCGTACACCGGCCGTACAGAAAGTACATCGGCCATAGTACCTTTCTGTACTTTACAGTAATACGATTGGTTCGTACTTTAGTAGATAGGGGTTGTGAGAGGGATTTAGGACTTAGGAAATATTTGGTAGACACACACCTCTCTCTAAGAGAGCTTTGTATAAATTGGCATTTTTGCCGGCTCATAACTTATCGCCTGGTTGGCCGTTTTCAGTGATTCTTTTTGCTACGGACTCAGGGGAGTCCAGGCTACACAGGGGTGCAGTCAAATTCTCAGTTTGCCTTCTAGGGCAGAAGTGGTTGTGGCTTAAAGTGGGTTAGTTAAATACTATCTAGAGGCTTCCTGTATTCTGTAGTCCAATGGAGGACACAGAATTGCAGGTTATGGGCCCACCCTCTAGGGTGCCCACCTTCAATGGATCTGGGTTCATCTATTGGGAAGCCATGATGATGGGAGCTTTGTGTGAAAAACGATACTGGGGCATCGTCAGTGGACAAGTGAAACGTCCACCTTCGGGAACTCCACCAGGATTTGGGGGAGTAAGGTTTTCTGCAACAACGGCTGCCTCAGCGGAGGAGGCAGATGATGGGGACAGCAGTGTGTCCGAAAAAGAGAAAGGGAAGGAGACACCCCTCACTCCTATTGCCACAGTATCAGGAACGGCGACCGTGAAGACCGTGGAGAACGATACTCAAATGTGGGAGGATGTAAACATGGCTGCCAAGAACTTCATTTTGAGGCACCTCACTCAAAGTTTGGCCACTCCTCATCTTCACATTTACAAGGCAGAGGAATTGTGGGAGAGTTTGGTGGAGATTTATAAAGCTGGAACTATTCAGGAGCTCCAGTTGGCTGAGCAAAAGCTATTGAGTTACACTTACAAAGGAGGAAAGATGTTAGATTACTATAATGATCTTTCTTGTTTGTATATGGAAATGGAAAGTGCCGGGTGGACAGGTACAATGAAAATGAAAGTTAACACCCTTATCATGAAATTACCAGATGAGTTCGAAAACATAGTGTACCGAGTACAGGGAATGCCTGATAGTTCATGGAAATGGAACACAGTAGTCAGGATGATACTTGTGCATGAAAACACAATGGAGATTAGGAGAGGAGGAAAGAGCATTCAAGCTCTAGCAGCAGGAGGGGACCGATGGGGGAAGGATCCGAAGAAACCTTATAGAGGGGAAAGAGATAATTCTGGGGGACAGAGGCCCCCAAAGGGTCTTTGTCATTATTGCAAAAAGTCGGGACACTTTATTGCAGATTGTGTCAAGTTGTCAGAGCTGAGGCTCCAAGAAAACCGTGGAGGGGGTTCTTCCGGAGGGAAGAAAAAGGCACTTGTGGTTACAAAAGTGTCAGGAGAAATCGAGGATGAGTCATCTGAGGAGGATGGGGAGCTTCTTCTTGACGAGAGTCTGGAGGAGAAGGAGATCCCTCGGAGGCAGAAGTGTGCCCTTGGAGCAATTCGGGAAGCTCCACAGGAAGGATGGATCATCGACTCAGGTGCATCCATGCATATGTGCCGTGATAAAGAACTCTTCACTAAGCTACAAAAGATTCCTACTGTAGAGATAGAGTATGGGGATGGGAGAGTGGTTACTACAGATCTAGTGGGATCAGTAGATCTGAAAGTCTTAGTGGAGGGTAAGACCTCTATACTTACATTCTCAGATGTACTTTACATTCCTCAGTTGAGTAAAAATCTTGTCTCTACGTCTGTGTTAGATGACAAAGAGTTTGATACCTTCACCAGAAAGGGAGTCTTTACAGCTAAGTATGGGAATGAAGTTTACTTCACACCAGATAAGGGTAGCCAAGGAATGTTTAGGCTTAACTTGAGTAATGAAAAGAAGAATGCTTACTATGTTGCTGTTCCTAAGGTGATGATTTGGCATAAGCGTTTGGGGCATGTGCATTTTGATAGGTTAAGGGAAATGAAAAAGCTTGGGGTAGTAGATGGCATTCAGTTTGGGGATAATGAAATAATGGATGATTGTAGTGGTTGTGCTCAAGGTAAGGCTCACAAACTTCCCTTTCCCAAAGCCGCCACATATAGAGGTGAGAAAGTGTTAGATTTGGTCCACACAGATATTTGGGGACCTGCAAAAGTACCTTCGGTTGGAGGAAAGAGGTTTATGATGACAATAACTGATAATTGGTCTAGATACTCTAGAGTCTACTTTCTGAAAAATAAGTCTGAAGCATCCACTTACTTCAAAGAATATAAAGCTTGGAGTGAGAAGTTGCATGAAACCCCTATTAAGAGGATAAGGAGTGATAATGGGGGGGAATATACCTCTAACCAATTTGAGGAATATCTGAGAGATGAGGGAGTGCAACACCAGAAAACTGTACCATATAACCCGGAACAAAATGGGGTAGCTGAGAGGTTGAATAGAACACTAGGAGATAGTGCATGCAGTATGTTGGCAGACCAGAAATAGGAAAGAGATTTTGGGCAGAGGCAATGAACTGTGCCAACTATATTAAGAATAGAGTCCTCACCTCAGCAGTAAAGGGAGTCACACCTTATGAGAGATGGGTTGGAAGGAAACCAGATATTGAAACTCTGAGACCTCCATAAGTCCTCAGAGTGGACAGCTTCCAAGAAGCCTCTAGGATAATCCTGACCCCTTTGTGTTTAAGCAAAAATAACTGCCACCCTGGCCAAAAAATAAACTCTGACCAACTTCACCCGTGTGAAGACAAGACTCCCCTGAGTCGATAGCAAAAAGAATCTCTGAATTTGCTCCCCTGAGCAGTAAGTTATGGAGGGTCAAAGTTGACCTTTTGTACAGAAGCTCTCTGGGAGAGGGGGTCCTATCTTCTAATTATTCTAAGTCCTATCTCTCTCACAGACTCTATCTACTGATGTACGGAACCAATCAGAATTGAGTTCCGTACGTAAAAGTACAGCTGCCGGTGTACTTTATGTACGGACATTGTACGACATGGCCAAAATGTCGACACATGTCAAATCCGGATTCGGTGCCATAATCTCCGGAGATTCCACAATCCAACGGAATTTCGCCACGCGTCATCCGATGTGGCGATGGCCACAAACCGCCGAAATCTTCCTCCGCGATCTCGGCGCTAATCCCGGCCGTCCGATTAAATTCGGCTTTAATCGTAGCCGTAATAAATACATGCGCGGTATTTGTTTCAGCTACGAAACAAATGCGCGGTACTGATTTTTGTCCGTACCGTAAGTCGTACATTATATATTCCTGGATCTATGTATCCCGTAATTCATTACAGTTAAATGGTTTATCGCACGTATACATATTTAAATAAATATCAAACTATATGTTACGTAACACTATCGCTAGATTAAACGGCTAAGGCTACCGGCTAATTCCTGTCTGCCGGCCGGTAGGTACAAGGATCAAATCCTGCCTCCGGCACATACCTTTTAATTAAATAAAATAAACCCTAATATAAAATTCCCGTAAACCTCAGGATAGCCAAGGTAGCCATGGCTCTAGCTTCCTCTCCAATTTCTCAGTGACTGCGACAAGTTTGAGAGTTGGAGAGAGAAGTTAGAGATAGACTGCCTCGACTTCTATATTTCTTTTCAGACCTAGAAAATACTAATAAAACCATTAGTTTCTACACTCCCCTTATTTTCTAGTCAATCTTTAATTTCAGACCACACTTCTCCCTGCAAAAAAAATAGCTTAGGGGAAGGCACAGGTTTGGTCATCATATCTGCTACCATCTCACTATCTGGTCTGTACTCTAAACTGATTATTTTGTTTTCTACTTTCTCTCTAACAAAGCTGAGTCTGATGTCCATGTGTTTGGCTTTAAAATGGTGTTTAGGATTGGCAGAAATAGCGATTGCTGCCTGATTATCACAAAATATTTTCTGCACACCACTCTTAAGGTGACCAAGCTCACCAAGCAAAGACTTGACCCACATCAATTCTTTTACAGCAGAGCAAGAGGCCATATACTCAGCCTCCATGGTGGACTGAGCAATAACCTTTTGCTGTTTGCTACTCCAACAGCAAGCCCCATCACCCACATATAATACATATCCAGAAGTACATCTCCTCATCGGAGCATCACCATAACTGGCATCACTCCAAGTAGTGATGTCAGTATTCTCCCCACCCAAATGCAACCATAGATCTCTAGTTCCTACCAAGTATCTAAGGACTCTCTTAGCTGCCTCCCAATCCTTCTTAGTGGGAGCATTTAGACTTCTACTCAGCACTCCTACAGCTGCAGCTAAATCCGGCCGGGTACAATTCATAAAATAGATTAGACTTCCCACTACTTGCCTGTAAGGAATAGTCTGCATGAACTTTTGTTCATCAGGAGATAATTCCTCGTCTAAGACTATGACTCCTTCTTCCTCACTCCCCTCACTTCCCTTCTTCAATTCCATTGGAGTTGTACAACTATTAGCTTTATCCATTTGAAATTTTTCAAGCATGTTCCCTATTGCTTCCATTTGAGTCAATCTTATAATTTTTCTTTTTCGGTCTCTCTCTACTTGAATTCCCAAAATATATTTTGCTTCCCCCATATCCTTCATTTCAAATCTCCCCTTAAGATCGGTTTTCAGTTTATTAATTTTTTCCATTGATTTACTTAAAACAAGCAAATCATCAACATAAATTGCAATAAATATAAAACCTTCCTCATCTTCGAAAACATAGATTGAGTGATCTGAACTGATCCGAATATATCCTAGACCGGTAAGAAACTCATCAAGCTTCTTATTCCACTGTCGAGGCGCCTGTTTCAAACCATAAAGAGATTTAATCAGCCGGCATACCTTACTCTCCTCTCCTTCTTCCACAAACCCTTCGGGTTGTCGCATGAAGATCTCCTCTTCTAAGTCTCCATGCAAAATGGTTGTTTTGATGTCCATCTGGTGCACTTCCATGTCTTCCGCCGCTGCTAAACTGAGAAGTATGCGGACGGAGGGAAATCTGACCACCGGGGCAAAGGTTTCCTCGTAGTCAATTCCTTCCTTTTGTGTAAATCCCTTTGCCACAAATCTGGCCTTGTAGCGCTCGATTGTGTTATCTGGGTTCAGTTTTAGTTTGAAAACCCACTTACAACCGATTGGTTTTCGGTTAGGTGGACAGTCCACCAGCTCCCAAGTATCGGCTGCCATGATTGAAGCCATCTCCTCATTGATGGCTGTCTTCCACCGGTTTCTTTCTGGACAAGTCATCGCCTCTCGATAAGTTTGAGGTTCATCTTGATGAGGTAGTTTAGTTACCTTGTTATTAACCTGTTTTTCTTGCAGTCTTTTGCTACTTCTCCTCCCTCCCTCAAAATCTGAGGCCGGAATAGATGGTTCTCGTGGATTCTTTCGAACAAACTCGGCTTCTCCCCTATCCCTTGATTCCGAATCAATTTCCACCACGTCTTCCGCTTCGAGTAGAGTTGTCACTGGAGTTTCCACAGCCGAGTCCTTTTCGGTCTGATTTGTTCCTGCAAGAATGTCATCGTCTCTAAAACCTGGATAGTTAGGAAGCTCAAAGTCATCAGAATTTTCTGACTCAAATCTGATTTTTACTGACTTTGTATATTTGAAGGGGTCCACAGACTTTCCTTCATCCATAACTAGTAGATGGTTTACTAAGATTATATCTTCTCTTTTTAGATCATAAACTCTATATCCTTTAACATCCTCATCATATCCTAATAAGTATCTCGGTTTTCCTTTAGGATCTAGCTTCCAATTGGACCGATCAGTATCTAGACTGAATACTTGACTGCCGAAAACCTTTAAATGAGATAAGTCTGGTTTCCGGCCTGTCCATCTCTCATAAGGTGTTTGATCTTTTATAGCTGAAGTAAGAACTCTATTTTTGAGGTAATTAGCACAGTTCATTGCTTCTGCCCAAAACCTTTTTCCTATCTTCTTATCCGACAACATACTTCTAGCACTATCACTTAGTGTTCTATTTAACCTTTCAGCTACCCCATTCTGTTCCGGATTTTCTGGAACTGTCTTTTGGTGTTGAACCCCATCTTCCCTCAAAAAATCCTCAAACTGGTTAGAAGTATACTCTCCACCATTGTCACTCCTTACTCTCTTGATTGGAGTTTCATGGAGTTTTTCGCTCTATGCTTTATATTGTCTAAAACAGTCCTCAGCCTCTGACTTGTTTTTCAAAAAATATACTCGGGAATACCGAGACGAATCATCAGTTATAGTCATCATAAATCTCTTCCCCCCCGGTGAGGGCACTCTAGCCGGTCCCCAAATATCTGTGTGTACTAGATCTAGAAGTTTTTCTCCCTTGTAGGTGGCTGTTTTTGGAAAGGGTAATCTGTGTGCTTTACCTTGAGCACACCCACTACAATCACTTATATCATCACTCTCACTGAACTGAATCCCTTCCACCACTCCCATCTTTTTCATCTCTCTTAACTTATCTAGATTCACATGCCCAAGCCTCTTATGCCACATCATAATATCATGAACACCAGCATAATAAAGTTTCTTCGTTTCATTACTTAAGATTAACCTAAACATCCCATGGCTACCTTTCTCAGCAATGAAATAGACATCCTCCTCAAAACTAGCAGTAAAGACTCCTTCCCTAGTGCTAGTGAAAAAACCCTTATCATCTAATACTGATGTAGAGATAAGGTTTTTGTTCAGCTCCGGAATAAACAATACATCGGAGAATGTTAATATGGATGTCTTTCCTTCTACTAACACTTTCAGATCTATCGATCCTACAAGAGTAGTGGTGACTATCCTCCCATCCCCGTACTCTATCTCTACGGTGGGAATCTTTCTTATCTTAGTGAACAGGTGTCTATCCTTACACATGTGCATTGAGGCACCTGAATCTATAATCCAGCCTGCTTCACCTTTCAATCCACCGTAAGCACATTTCTGCCTTCGTGGAATTTCAACCTCAGTTTTCGCCTCCAACTCCTCATCCAAAAGGAGCTCATCGTCCTCGTCCTCGGATTCCGCCTCAAGTACCTGTGTGATAAGGGCCTTTTTCTTTCCTCTCGGGGTACCACCGGTCTGCCCCTCCTTTAATCGAAGCTCGGTTAGCTTGGTGCACTCTGCCATATAGTGCCCCGGTTTCTTACAAAAATGACATAAACCTTTGGGAGCCCTTGGTTCGAACTCGCCAACCTGTTTTTTCTGCTCCCTACCCGCATAGTTTCCGACTGGTTTCCGGGAATCCTTGTTCCTCCAATCGGTCGCTGTTGCCAAGGCTTGGCCACTCTTTCCTCCCCTTCGGATCTCAATCGTATTCTCTCGAACGAGAATCATCCCTACCACTGAGTTCCATATCCACCTTGAGTCCGGCAAGTCCTACACACGGTTGACTATGTTCTCGAACTCATCAGGTAACTTCATTAGTAAACAGTTAACTTTTTCTTTTTCACTAAAAACTTTACCCGCACTCTCTAGCTCCATGAAGAGTGTAGCAAGCTCATTGCAAAAATCCAACATATTTCCCCCTTTGTATACATACTCCTTAACTTTCTGATCAGCCAACTGTTGTTGCTGAATCGTACCACTTCGGTACATCTCTATGAGAGCCATCCAAAGATCGGATGCCCTCTCTACCTGCAAATGAGGACATGCAAGTCCTTGAGTGAGATGGCGTAGGATGAAGTGCTTTGCCGCCATATTGTTGAATTCCCAGGTTTCAGTATCATTCTCCTCGTTCCTCGGAATAGGTGACATGAATGCTAAACCAGTTGCTATTGGTGTGGTCGCCTCCTTCTCCTTTCCTTTGTCCACCACCTCTCCTTCCTTTGTTTCCTCCGTTGAAGGTGAATCCTCTTTCCTGGTGAATCTGCTTCCTTTAAACCCTGGAGGAATTCCAAGACTTGATGGACGCCCCAATCGTCCACTCACTATCCCCCAAAACCTTTTTTCGCATAGAGCTCCTATCATCATACTTTCCCAGTATATTAAGCCAGTTCCATTAAAGATTGGTACCCTAGAGGGTGGGCCCATAACCTGAAACTCTGAGACCTCCATAAGTCCTCAGAGTGGACAGCTTCCAAGAAGCCTCTAGGATAATCCTGACCCCTTTGTGTTTAAGCAAAAATAACTGCCACCCTGGCAAAAAAAAAACTCTGACCAACTTCACCCCTGTGAAGACAAGACTCCCCTGAGTCGATAGCAAAAAGAATCTCTGAATTTGCTCCCCTGAGCAGTAAGTTATGGAGGGTCAAATTTGACCTTTTGTACAGAAGCTCTCTGGGAGAGGGGGTCCTATCTTCTAATTTTTCTAAGTCCTATCTCTCTCACAGACTCTATCTACTGATGTACGGAACCAATCAGAATTGAGTTCCGTACGTAAAAGTACAGATGCCGGTGTACTTTATGTACGGACATTGTACGACATGGCCAAAATGTCGACACATGTCAAATCCGGATTCGGTGCCATAATCTCCGGAGATTCCACAATCCAACGGAATTTCGCCACGCGTCATCCGATGTGGCGATGGCCACAAACCGCCGAAATCTTCCTCCGCGATCTCGGCGCTAATCCCGGCCGTCCGATTAAATTCGGCTTTAATCGTAGCCGTAATAAATACATGTGCGGTATTTGTTTCAGCTACGAAACAAATGCGCGGTACTGATTTTTGTCCGTACCGTAAGTCGTACATTATATATTACTGGATCTATGTATCCCGTAATTCATTAGTTAAATGGTTTATCGCACGTATACATATTTAAATAAATATCAAACTATATGCTACGTAACACTACCGCTAGATTAAACGGCTAAGGCTACCGGCTAATTCCTGTCTGCCGGCCGGTAGGTACAAGGATCAAATCCTGCCGCCGGCACATACCTTTTAATTAAATAAAATAAACCCTAATATAAAATTCCCGTAAACCTCAGGATAGCCAAGGTAGCCATGGCTCTAGCTTCCTCTCCAATTTCTCAGTGACTGCGACAAGTTTGAGAGTTGGAGAGAGAAGTTAGAGATAGACTGCCTCGACTTCTATATTTCTTTTCAGACCTAGAAAATACTAATAAAACCATTAGTTTCTACAGATATCTCACACCTTAAAGTATTTGGTAGCCAAGTTTATAGTCTTGACACGGATAGGAAAAACTGGAAACTAGATGCTAAGGGAAAACCTGGATACTTTGTGGGATATGATGAGGATGTTAAGGGATATAGAGTATATGACTTGGCAAAGAAAGATATCATTCTGGTCAAACACTTAGTTGTCATGGATGAAGGGAAGTCATTTGACCCCTTCAAATATACAAAGAAGATTAGGATCAGATTTGAGTCTGAAAGTGAGGAGAACTCGGTCGTTCCCGAAAGGGATATGGGTGACACCGTGATTACAGATTCAGGGGAGATCCAAGATACAGGAGACTCACCAGAAACCTCACATACTCCTATGGACTTCGAGGAGATAGAAGAAGCGGGACAAGAACCGGTTTCCATGGACAGGGGAGCCGATGAAACAGTGAGAAGAAATCCAAGACTTCCATCCATTCTTGCTTCAGAGTTTGAGGGAGGAAGTAGGAGCATCAAAAGATTACAGGAAAAACAAGTCGCTCATAAGGTAACTAAGCTATCTCACCCTGATGAGCCTCAGTCTTACTCGGAGGCAGTGAATAGTCCAGAGAAAGAAAGATGGATTAGAGCTATAAATGATGAGATGGCTTCTATCATGGAAGCAAATACCTGGGAATTAGCAGATTGTCCTCCAGACAGAAAACCTATTGGGTGTAAATGGGTATTTAAACTAAAACTGAACCCAGATAATACCATTGAAAGATATAAGGCTCGATTGGTAGCGAAGGGGTTCACCCAAAACGAGGGGATCGACTATGAGGAGACCTTTGCTCCAGTTGTTGGGTTCCCATCAGTAAGGATTCTCCTCAGCCTGGCAGCAGCGGAAGACATGAAAATCCACCAGACGGACATTAAGACTGCGTTTCTTAATGGTGAGTTAGAGGAAGAAATTTCATGAGACAACCCAAGGGGTTCGTGGAAAAAGGAAAAGAGAGCAAAGTCTGCAGGCTCATAAAGTCCTTATATGGACTGAAGCAGGCTGCGCGACAGTGGAATAAGAAACTAGATGAGTTTCTAACCAGTCTGGGATATATCCGTATCAGCTCTGACCATTCTATCTATGTGTTTGAAGATGAGAATGGTGTCATTTTTATTGCAATTTATGTGGATGATCTGCTTGTGTTGAGTAAACCCTTGGAAAAGATCAATAAGTTAAAAACAGATCTTAGAAGCAGATTTGATATGAAGGATTTAGGGGAGGCAAACTATATTTTGGGGATTCAAATTGAGAGAGATAGGGGGAAGAAGATTATCAGACTTACTCAGAAAGAAGCAATAGGTAATATGCTTGAGAAATTCCAGATGGAAAATGCTAACAGTTGTACCACTCCCATGGACTTGAAAAAAGTAAGTGATGGGAGTGTAGAAGGAGTGATGATCTTAGATGATCAAATGAGTACAGAAGAGAGAGAGTTTATGAAGACTATCCCTTATAGACAGGTCGTAGGAAGTTTAATCTATTTTATGAATTGTACCAGGCCGGACATAGCGGCAGCAGTTGGAGTACTCAGTAGGAGTCTTAATGATCCTAGGAAGAGGGATTGGGAGGCAGCCAAGAGAGTCATGAGATATCTGGTAGGAACCAGAGAGTTATGGTTGCATTTGGGAGGAGAGCACACTGACATCACTACTTGGAGTGATGCCAGTTATGGGGACGCACCTATGAGACGATGCACTTCTGGGTATGTGTTGTATGTTGGGGAAGGTGCATGCTGTTGGAGCAGTAAGCAACAAAAGGTGGTTGCTCAGTCCACTATGGAGGCTGAATACATGGCCTCTTGTTCTGCTGTGAAAGAGTTGATGTGGGTCAAGTCCTTGCTGCAAGAACTGGGGTATATGAAGGAGGGAGTGCATGAAGTGTTTTGTGATAATCAAGCGGCCATAGCAATTGCAGCCAATCCAAAACATCATTTTAAGGCTAAACATATGGACATAAGATTAAGTTTTGTAAGAGAAAAAGTTGAGAATAAAATAGTGAATCTTGTATATAGATCTGATGAGGAAATGGTAGCGGACATGATGACCAAACCTGTGCCCTCACCAAAGTTAAAATACTGTAGGGAAAAATGTGGATTAAAAGAAAAATTAAAATAGACTAGAAAATAAGGGGAGTGTTGAAATAAGTAGTTTTTTGTATTTTCTAGTTTAAAATAAATTAGCGAAAACATATATAAGAAATGATGGCAGCCTGCCTCCATCTCTTCTCTCTCTCCCCCATACTTGTTGTAGTCACTGAAAGAGAGAGAGAGCGATGGAGCCATGGCTGCCTCAGCTCCATAGGAAGGACTAAAGAGTGACTTAAGTCACTCTCAACAAAAGGTTGAGTCCGGCAGGACTCGAACCCCCGACCGGTAGAGCGCGGCGTAGCCGTTAGCTCTAACCAGTCTGTCGTAGAAGTCCGTTAGATTATATAGGGTTTCATTCATATATAAACTGTTGTATAGTACCGAAATGATCTAACTGGAATATGAAACGAAACGAACATAGAACTTGTTAAGGTTTAGTGCGAAACGTCATTTCGCACGAAACAAATGAAACAAACACTTTTAACGGTCGACATTTAATGTCGGATTTAATCCGACGGCGCACGTCGTCGCCGAGATCGCGGAATGGTCACTTTGGATTTTATGGACGTGGCATGACGTGGCGCCGCGTGGAAGGATGACATTCGGTCGCGGGAATTCCGGAGGAAATACGGACAAGTGGAAAAATGACACGCGTCCACTCAAGAGCCTTGTCGTACACCGGCCGTACAGAAAGTACATCGGCCATAGTACCTTTCTGTACTTTACAGTAATACGATTGGTTCGTACTTTAGTAGATAGGGGTTGTGAGAGGGATTTAGGACTTAGGAAATATTTGGTAAACAGACACCTCTCTCTAAGAGAGCTTTGTATAAATTGGCATTTTTGCCGGCTCATAACTTATCGCCTGGTTGGCCGTTTTCAGTGATTCTTTTTGCTACGGACTCAGGGGAGTCCAGGCTACACAGGGGTGCAGTCAAATTCTCAGTTTGCCTTCTTGGGCAGAAGTGGTTGTGGCTTAAAGTGGGTTAGTTAAATACTATCTAGAGGCTTCGTGTATTCTGTAGTCCAATGGAGGACATAGAATTGCATTTGGGAGGAGAGCACACTTACATCACTACTTAGAGAGATGTCAATTATGGGGATGCACCTATGAGAAGATGCACTTCTGGGTAGGTGTTATATGTGGGGAAAAGCGCTTGTTGTTGGAGTAGGAAGCAACAAAAGGTGGTTGCTCAGTCCACTATGGAGGCTGAGTACATGGCTTCATTTTCGGCTGTGAAAGAGCTGATGTGGGTCAAGTCTTTATTGCAAGAACTGGGGTACATAAAAAAGGGAGTGCATGAAGTGTTTTGTGATAATCAAGCTCCAATTGCAATTAAAGCCAATCCTAAACATCATTTGAAGGCTAGACATATGGATATAAGATTGAGTTTTGTGAGGGAAAAGGTTGAAAACAAAATTGTGAACTTGGTGTATACGGGTGATGGGGAAATGGTGGTTGATATGATGACAAAACCTGTGCCCTCTTCCAAGTTCAAATACTATAGAGAAAAGTGTGGCTTAATAGAGAAACTATAATTAGACTAGAAAATAAGGGGAGTGTTCAAATCACTAGATTTAGGGGAGGTATTTTCAAGGTCTTAACTAGTTAAAATAGTTAAAAGAAAAGCACAAGCAGCCTGCCTCCAACTTCTCTCTCTAGCCCTCATACTTGTTGTAGTCACTGAAAGAGAGAGAGGGCGGTGGAGCCATGGCTACCTCAGCTCCATAGGCTGGACTAAAGAGTGTCCTAATTCACTCTCAACAAAAGGTTAAGTCCGGCACGACTCGAACCTCCGACCGGCAGAGTAAGGCGTAGCCGTCAGCTCTTACCGGTCTGTCGTAGTAGTTCGTTAGGATACATAGGGTTTAACCTCTATTTAAACATTAACTAGATCATTAATCCGATTAACGTGATAACAAAGTGCGGACATAGAAACTAGTTGACTTTCAGTATGCACGTAACAAATATACCAGATATATGTTTTTGAACGGCGAACATTTAAATTCGATTTAGGATCAAACGGCCCGCATCATCGCCGAGATCTTGGAATGGCCACCTTGGCGTTTTTCGGATGTGACATAACCTGGCGGCACATGGCAAGGTATCATTGAGAAAAGGAAATCCCGGAGAACATGAGAACGAGTGCGAAAGAGACAGACGTCCACTCCATGGCCTAGTCTTGCACAAGCCGTAAAGAATGTACATCGGCCTTAGTACCTTTCTGTACTGAGCACTCTTTTGATTGGTTCGTACATCAGTAGATAGAGGTTGAGAGAGGGGTTTAGGACTTAGAGGATTGAGGAGGTAGCCCCCTCTCTCCCAACAAGCTTGTATAAATATTGGCATCTTTGCCACTTGATAATCAATCGCATGGTTGGGCATTTTCAGAGATTCTTTTTGTTGTGGACTCAGGGGAGTCCAGACTGCACAGGGGTGCAGTCAGATTGTTTACTTGCCTGCTTGGGTATTAGTGATCGAAATAGAAAGAGGGCTAGCCAAGAGCTATCTACAGGCTTCCTGAATTTTGTGATCCAATAGGGGACACAGAATTGCATATAGCGTACTATATTTTTCCCACTTATCACCGATATGGGATTTGTTGGTCTCGGAGCAATATATGGGGACCTTTGACCGTTCCATAACCGATAACTATCGGTACCGGTGCTATCGCGATAAATTTCTTTCCGATACAGAACACTAATAAACCATATGTTCATTTGTAAAATGTAGGGCGTTGAGCGGCAATCATTGTGTCAAATTAGTAAAATTTAAACGCACTGTGAGGCGTTAATGTTACTAAAGGTGGTGTTCCATCAGTAAATTTTGTAATCGTACATTGAACATTACAAGATGCTATATTTTGAATGATGTTCTATCTCGTAGAGTTTGTAATCCACGTGCTCAAAATTGAATGGTATCACGTAAGATAAGATCGTATATTGAAAATCGTAAAATAATTTTCTCACCGACCAGCTTCAACTTGAAAACTTCATTTGCGTACCATGTACGTGTGGACCAAGTCATTGTATGACATAATTTTTGTACTCTTTGCATACTCATTCTCAAATACCAGCTCATTTTTTTTTAGGGTTTTTTGACTTTTTGTTTTTTCCCGTGACAGATGAGCGCTGCCACAAATAGTGTGACGAATGGGCAATGACAAAAATAGCGTGACGAAAGCTCATTGAGATTACTTTTGTGATTTCGGTTAGGATTTTTGAATGGATGTATCTATGCGAAATTTTTTGGTTTATGTTGGTTTTCGTCTTGACACGAATGTTCCTTATCCAACGTGTCGCGGCTCAAATTTTTTTGTAAATAGTGACGTACCTCGACAAGGTACATCACCATTTACATAAACTTTTGAAGCCAATGCTGAAGAAATTAATGGTCTATTTAAAGTATTTTCTAGGTCTAAATAGAAATATAGAAAGAAGCCGAGGCTGTCTACATCTAACTTCTCTCTCTAACTCTCAAACTTGTCACAGTCACTGAGAAATTGGAGAGGGAGCTAGAGCCATGGCTACCTAGGCTTTCCAGAGGTTTAAAGGAAATATATATTAGTTAGGGGTTTATTTACTAAAAGGTATGTGCCGGCCATAGGATTTGATCCTGGTACCTACCGGACGGCAGACAGCCGGTAGCCGATAGCCTTAGCCGTTAAGTCTTTAACTAGTGTTACATACTATATGGTTTGATATTTAATTAAACATTGTCAAGTAGGATAATTCATTTAACCGTAACTGTTTACGGGAGACATAGATCCATTAATGTAAAAGTTCGGATTACGGTACAGATAAAAAACCAATATCGCGCATGTATTTATTACGGCTACGATTAAATGTGAATTTAATCGAACGGTCGGAATTAACGCCGAGATCGCGGAAAAGGATTTCGGCAGTTTGTGATCATCGCCACATCGGATGACATGTGGCGGATATACAATGGATCGCGGCATCTCCGAGGATTAAGGGAGCGAATCCGGATATACCACGTGTCCACATTTAGGCCATGTCGTACAATGGCCGTACATAAAGTACACCGCCAGCTGTACTTTTGTGTACGAAACTGAAATCTGATTGGCTCCGTACATTAGTAGATACAGTCTGTGAGTGAGATAGGACTTAGAAAAATTAGGAGATAGGACCCTCTCTCCCAGAGAGCTTCTGTACAAAAGGTCAACTTTGACCCTCCATAACTTACTGCTCAGGGGAGAAAAGTCAGAGATTCTTTTTGCTATCGACTCAGGGGAGTCTTGCCTTCACAGAGGTGAAGTTCGTTAGAGTTATTGTTTGCCACCGTGGCAATTGTTTTTGATGAAACACAAAGGGGTCAGGGTTATCCTAGAGGCTTCTTGGAAGCTGTCCACTCTGAGGACTTATGGAGGTCTTAGAGTTTCAGGTTATGGGCCCACCCTCTAGGGAACCAATCTTTAATGGAACTGGCTTAATATATTGGGAAAGTATGATGATAGGAGCTCTATGCGAAAAAAGGTTTTGGGGGATAGTGAGTGGACGGTTGGGGCGTCCATCAAGTCTTGGAATTCCTCTAGGGTTTGGAGGAAGCAAATTCACCTGAAAAGAGGATCCACCTTCAACGAAGGAAACAAAAGAAGGAGAGGTGGTGGACAAAGGAAAGGAGAAGGAGGCGACCACACGAATAACAGCTGGTTTGGCATTCATGTTACCTATTCCAGGAACGAGGAGAATGATACTGAAACCTGGGACTTCAACAATATGGCGGCAAAGCACTTCATCCTACGCCATCTCACTGAACGACTTGCATGTCCTCAATTGCAGGTAGAAAGGGCATCCAATCTTTGGATGGCTCTCATAGAGATGTACCGAAGTGGTACGATTCAGCAACAACAGTTGGCTGATCAAAAAGTTAAGGAGTATGTATACAAAAGGGGGAAGATGTTGGAATTTTGCAATGAGCTTGCTACACTCTTCATGGAGCTAGAGAATACGCGAAAAGATTTTAGTGAAAAAGAAAACGTTAATTGTTTACTGATGAAGTTACCCGATGAGTTCGAGAACATAGTCAACCGTGTGCAAGACTTGCCGGACTCAAGGTGGATATGGAACTCAGTGGTAGGGATGATTCTCGTTCAGGAGAATACGATTGAAATCCGAAGGGGAGGAAAGAGTGGCCAAGCCTTGGCAACTGCGACCGATTGGAGGAACAAGGATTCGCGGAAACCGGTCGGAAACTATGGGGGGAGCGAGCAGAAAAATCAGATCGACGAGTTCGGACTAAGGGCTCCCAAAGGTTTATGTCATATTTATAAGAAACCTGGGCACTATATGGCAGAGTGCACTAAGCTAACCGAGCTTCGGTTAAAGGAGGGGCAGACCGGTGGTACCCCGAGAGGAAAAAAAAAGGCCCTCGTGACACAGGTACATGAGGCGGAATCCGAGGACGAGGACGATGAGCTTCTTTTGGATGAGGAGTTGGAGGCGAAAAAGGAGGTCGAAATACCACGAAGGCAGAAATGTGCTTACAGTGGATTGAAAGGTGAAGCAGGCTGGATTGTAGATTCAGGTGCCTCCATGCACATGTGTAAGGATAGGCACCTGTTCACTAAGATAAGAAATATTCCCACCGTAGAGATAGCGTACGGGGATGGAAGGATAGTCACCACTACTCTTGTAGGATCGGAAGATTTGAAAGTGTTAGTAGAATGAAAGACATCCATGGTAACATTCTCCGATGTATTGTTTATTCCGGAGCTGAACAAAAACCTCATCTCTACATTCGTATTAGATGATAAGGGTTTTTTTACTAGCACTAGGGAAAGAGTCTTTACTGCTACTTTTGAGGAGGATGTCTATTTCATTGCTGAGAAAGGTAGCCAAGGGATGTTTAGGCTGGTTTTAAGTAATGAAAAGAAGAAACTTTATTATGCTAGTGTTCATGATATTATGATGTGGCGTAAGAGGCTTGGGCAGGTGAATCTAGACAAGTTAAGAGAGATGAAAAAGATGGGAGTGGTGGAAGGGATTAAGTTCAATGAGAGTGATAATATAAGTGATTTTAGTGGATGTGCTCAAGGTAAAACACACAGATTACCCTTTCCTAAAACAGCCACCTATAAGGGAGAAAAAATTCTAGATCTAGTACACACAGATATTTGGGGACCGGCTAAAGTGCCCTCACCGGGGGGGAAGAGATTTATGATGACTATCACTGATGATTGGTCTCGGTATTCCCGAGTGTATTTTTTAAAAAACAAGTCCGAAGCTCAGGATTGTTTTTGACAATATAAAGCATGGAGCAAAAAACTTCATGAAACTCCAATCAAGAGAATAAGGAGTGACAATGGTGGAGAGTATACTTCTTACCAGTTTGAGGATTTTCTGAGGGAAGATGGGGTTCAACACCAAAAGACAGTTCCAGAAAACCCGGAACAGAATGGGGTAGCTGAAAGGTTAAATAGAACACTAAGTGATAGTGCTAGAAGTATGTTGTCAAATAAGAAGATAGGAAAAAGGTTTAGGGCAGAAGCAATGAACTGTGCTAATTACCTCAAAAATAGAGTTTTTACTTCAGCTATAAAAGATCAAACACCTTATGAGAGATGGACAGGCCAGAAACCAGACATATCTCACTTAAAGGTTTTCGGCAGTCAAGTATTCAATCTTGATACAGATCGGTCTAATTGGAAGCTAGATCCTAAAGGAAAACCGGGATACTTATTAGGATATGATGAGGATGTTAAAGGATATAGAGTTTATGATCTAAAAAGAGAAGATATAATCTTAGTAAAGCATCTAGTAGTTATGGATGAAGGAAAGTCTGTGGATCCCTTCAAATATACAAAGTCTGTAAAAATCAGATTTGAGTCAGAAAATTCCGATGACTTTGAGCTCCCTAACTATCCGGGTTTTAGAGAAGATGACATTTTTGCAGATACAAATCAAACAGAAAAGGACTCGGCTGTGGAAACTCCAGTGACAACTCTACCCAAAGCGGAAGACGTGGTAGAAATTGATTCGGAATCAAGGGATAGGGGAGAAGCCGAGTTTGTTCGAAAGAATCAACGAGAACCATCTATTCCGGCCTCAGATTTTGAGGGGGGAAGGAGAAGTAGCAAAAGACTAGAAGAAAAATAGGTTAATAACAAGGTAACTAAACTATCTCATCAAGATGAACCTCAAACTTATGGAGAGGCGATGACTTGTCTAGAAAGAAACAGGTGGAAGACAGCCATCAATGAGGAGATGGCCTCAATTATGGCAGCCGATACTTGGGAGCTGGTGGATTGTCCACCTAACCGAAAACCAATCGGTTGTAAGTGGGTTTTCAAATTAAAACTAAACCCAGATAACACAATTGAGCGCTACAAGGCCCGATTAGTGGCAAAGGGATTTACACAAAAATAGGGAATTGACTACGAGGAAACCTTTGCCCCGGTGGTCAGATTTCCCTCCGTCCGCATACTTCTCAGCTTGGCAGCAGCGGAGGACATGGAAGTGCACCAGATGGACATCAAAACAGCCTTTTTGCATGGAGAATTGGAAGAGGAGATCTTCATGCGACAACCCGAAGGGTTTATGGAGAAAGGAGAGGAGAGTAAGGTATGCCGGCTGATTAAATCTCTTTATGGTTTAAAACAGGCGCCTCGACAGTGGAATAAGAAGCTTGATGAGGTTCTTACCGGTCGGGGATATATCCGGATCAGCTCAGATCACTCAATCGATGTTTTCAAAGATGAGGAAGGTTTTATATTTATTGCAATTTATGTTGATGATTTGCTTGTTTTAAGTAAATCAATGGAAAAAATTAATAAACTGAAAACCCATCTTAAGGGGAGATTTGAAATGAAGGATATGGAGGAAGCAAAATATATTTTGGGAATTCAAGTAGAGAGAGACCGAAAAAGAAAAATTATAAGATTGACTCAAAGGAAGCAATAGGGAACATGCTTGAAAAATTTCAAATGGATAAGCTAATAGTTGTACAACTCAAATGGAGTTCAAAAAGGGAAGTGACGGGAGTGAGGAAGAAATATTCATAGTCTTAGACGAGGAATTATCTCTTGAAGAACAGAAGTTCATGTAGACTATTCCTTACAAGCAAGTAGTGGGAAGTCTAATCTATTTTATGAATTCTACCTGGCCGGATTTAGCTGCAGCTGTAGGAGTGCTGAGTAAAAGTCTAAATGCTCCCACTAAGAGGGATTGGGAGGCAGCTAAGAGAGTCCTTAGATATTTGATAGGAACTAGGGATCTATGGTTGCATTTGGGTGGGGAGAATACTGACATCACTACTTGGAGTGATGCCAGTTATGGTGATGCTCCGATGAGGAGATGCACTTCTGGATATGTATTATATATGGGTGATGGGGCTTACTATTGGAGTAGCAAACAGCAAAAAGTTATTGCTCAGTCCACCATGGAGGCTGAGTATATGGCCTCTTGCTCTGCTGTAAAAGAGTTGATGTGGGTCAAGTCTTTGCTTGGTGAGCTTGGTCACCTTAAGAGTGGTGTGCAGAATTTTTTTTGTGATAATCAGGCAGCAATCGCTATTTCTACCAATCCTAAACATCATTTTAAAGCCAAACACATGGACATCAAACTCAGCTTTGTTAGAGAGAAAGTATAAAACAAAATAATTAGTTTAGAGTACCGACCAGATAGTGAGATGGTAGGAGATATGATGACCAAACCTGTGCCTTCCCCTAAGCTAATTTTCTGCAGGGAGAAGTGTGGTCTAAAAATAAAGGTTGACTAGAAAATAAGGGGAGTGTAGAAATTAATAGTCCATTTTAAGTATTTTCTAGGTCTAAATAGAAATATAGAAAGAAGCCGAGGCAGTCTACCTCTAACTTCTCTCTCGAACTCTCAAACTTGTCGCAATCACTGAGAAATTGGAGAGGGAGCTAGAGCCATGGCTGCCTAGGCTATCCAGAGGTTTACCGGAAATATATATTAGTTAGGGGTTTATTTACTAAAAGGTATGTGCCGGCCACAGGATTTGATCCTGGTACCTACCGGACGGCACACAACCGGTAGCCGGTAGCCGATAGCCTTAGCCATTAAGTCTTTAACTAGTGTTACATACTATATGGTTTGATATTTAATTAAACATTGTCAAGTAGGATAATTTATTTAACTGTAACTGTTTACGAGAGACATACATCCATTAATGTAAAAGTACGGATAACGGTACGGATAAGAAACCAACACCGCGCATTTATTTCTTTAATGAAACGAATACCGCGCATGTATTTATTACGCCTACGATTAAATGTGAATTTAATCGGACGGCCGAAATTAACGTCGAGATCGCGGAAGAGGATTTCGGGAGTTTGTGATCATCGCCACATCGGATGACACGTGGCGGAATGACATTGGATCGCGGCATCTCCGAGGATTACGAGAGCGAATCCGGACACACCACGTGTCGACATTTAGGCCATGTCGTACAGTGTCCGTACAGAAAGTACACTGGCAGCTATACTTTTGTGTACGGAACTGTAATCTGATTGGATCCGTACATCAGTAGATACAGTCTGTGAAAGAGATAGGACTTAGAAAAATTAGGAGATAGGACCCACTCTCCCAGAGAGCTTCTGTACAAAAGGTCAACTTTGACCCTCCATAACTTACTGCTCAGGGGAGCAAAGTCAGAGATTCTTTTTGCTATCGACTTAGGGGAGTCTTGCCTTCACAGGGGTGAAGTTGGTCAGAGTTATTGTCTGCCAGGGTGGCAGTTGTTTTTGCTGAAACATAAAGGGGTCAGTGTTATCCTAGAGGCTTCTTGGAAGCTGTCCACTCTGAGGACTTATGGAGGTCTCAGTGTTTCAAATGCTTCGTGAAAATAAATCCAACGGTCATTGTTACCCCCCTAAACTTTGGAGAATATTGGCAGGAATTTCTGTATTGTTGTTCCTGCATAAAAAAAAAAAAGCGCTACGACCTGGTACGAGATAGGCGCCAATTTCTGTAAACCACCCCACTTTTTGTCTGCTAGAATGACACTCTAATTCGGTGCTGGATCTTGTATTATTCAACATAAAATAGCGTTAGCAATACTAATTGTTTTTTCTAAGTGTTGATTTTAGAAGCGGTTCAAAGTCAACCAAAATCCCAGGCTAACCGCTATACTCATGAGAAAAAACTATGTACTTTATGTAGTAAAAAGTCGATTACGGTGTACTGTCTGGTCCCGTTGTTTACGACGGTGTTATATTACAATGTGGTAATTAAACTACGTTAAGTTATGGCCCCATGTGGCTAAGTTCAGGTTTTCTAATGTCGTTTTCCTTTATAACTAAGCGTCGTGCTGCCTAAGTTGAAACCGTATGAAGAAATAGTAAATTTGTAAATTACAATTTGCGTCATTCTCGAACTTAGGATGTACAAAAATTTGTCGTCTTGTGTTTTTTCGACCCACTGTCACATCATCTTCAAACTTATCATAAACCACATCGGTTATGTGTTTTAAGCTAAATAAAACCATTTACACTAATAGAAAAGTATATTCCCACGTGTGAAAAGTTTTCAATTTTTTTTGACGCCTAAAAAAAGTACAGGGATGTTCATTATTTTCCACATGCACCTTTGTACGGTTTATTTTTGAAAGGGTCTCGATGGTGCAGTGTCATTTCACGGGAAGGCGAAAAATTTGCGAAGGTGAAAAATATCCAATGTCATGGTGGTCGTCCCTGCGAAGTCATGGCGGCCAGACGGGAGAAGTTTATTCAAAGGCATGTCGTACAACCACGGTTGTAAGGCTGTACGTCTACAATGTCACGCAACGACATGCGACATGCCAAATCATTTCAAAAATTACGATATGTCTTGCGACGCTTCAAAAAGTTTCGGAAAATACGGTGCGGCAAGACCGATTGTACACACTCACAGCCGTCACGAGCTTTGTCGACGTATATAATCGTCACAAACTTAAGTAACAATTTCGAGTAAACATATGAGCCACCTAAAATCCGGGTCCGCTTGATCCTCGCTAAAATACAAAGTAAAGGCACTTTCCCATGTGTTAAAGTTACAGTTATTTTGCGTCGTTTTCCTCTCTAACTTTGAAAAAAACGAGAAAATTTGCAGCCGTACCAAAAAATTAAAATGATCACCTATCAAGTTACGTTACCTTAAAACTTTATATATACAGCATTTTGTCGTCTAGCGCGATACAGTTTGTCATCTAGCGCGTTTCGCCCCACTTTCCCGTCCCTCCAACTCATCTTTAAACTTTATATATAATCACCTCGCGTGGTGATTTTAAATAAAGTTCGGTGAGGTGGGCGAATAGGCAGATGCGGTCGCACGTGCCGGAAAAATTTGACAATTTTTGTGCGCGGAGTACGGAAAAAAGCCCACTAAACGTTTTCAACCTGTGCGTGACTTTTTTCCGTGCGCTTTTTTTCGTATAGGGGCCGTGGAGGGGTCTCGACCAACAGACGCCATTTCGCAAAAGCAAAAGCAGTGAAAGCGCCTCTCTCTCTCTCTCTTTCTCTCTCTCTCTCTGTCATGCCGCATCGTGTCGGTTGCCCGCACGCACGATATCATGCCCGCACGCGAAATATTTGGCATGCGCGCACGATATAATGCTCGCACGCGCGGAATTTCTCACGCACGCGCAGTATTTTGCACGCACGCACGATATATCGCAAGCACGCGTGGTTTTGTGCATGCACGCGCGATTTGATGCACGCACGTTTGATTTTTGCGTTCGCACGTGCGAGTTTTCGTCGGTTCATTTGTTTATGATGTGAACGCGATTTGCGTTCACATACAATTACACACATACTAATTCCGTGCACACGTTTTATATGTTTCATTTCGTGCGCAGGTATGCGATTTTCAAATTATGGACGCGAAATATCGTTTGAGCGACGCATCGCGATTTCCAGGGATATTTCGTGCGATATGGTTCGTTTCGTGAGGTATGTTTCGTTTCGTGCGTATGCACGCGATTTTGGGAGTATCGACGTGAAGTATCGTTTGGAGGCGTATCGCGATTTCCGGGCGACGCTTCGATACATGTATTTATTTAAATCGCGAACCCATGTAGGTTCGCGCATACATGTAGTCAGGGAGGGATTTTACCCTTGGACGGTGGATTTTGTCAAGCGTACGGCAGACGATGTTGGCCGCCTATTGGCCAACATCTAAAGTAGTTTCATGCATGTGAAGTAGACTACACGTAGGCTAATTTTGCTTAGGCCTAGCGTAGCTCTTACTTAGCCTAATTCTCAGACTTAGAGAATTTAGCTTTTGGACAAGAATTTTCTCTTGGCAGCGGAGCTTTTCTCTTGCTCTCTCTCTCACTGATTGCCCACGTGTCTTTCTTCTCCTTGCTTGCTAGCTGTAGAGGCTAGATAGGTTAAGAATATTTCCCCTTTTATTTTTGCCCACGTTTTTAATCCACACGGCCTAAGGCCACGTCCGGAAGGTTTCCCTCCAAAGTTTGTCTTTTGGTGGAAGTGTGGAATTGGAGATCGTGGGGGAGCACATCTGTACCTTGCTGTGCCTTCCTCGGGCAGCTTGACGGTTTGGTTGTGTGTTTGTGTCTTGTTTGTATTTCGGTTGGCTTGAAAGGAGTGTATTTTTGATTGGATTTGGATTTTCCCTTGTTCCGGTTGGAATATTTCTTGCTTTGCTGTCGTAACGAGATAACTCTTGTAGAGAATGTGATAAAGACAAGAGAGCCTAGTGGCTACCTCCTGGCTTAGCATTCTTGTCCAAAAGCTCCACTTTTCAAAATCACATTTTCTAAAAGTCTATTTTTTTAATATTAAATTATTAAAAATATACATTTTATTTCATTAAAAAAATATTACCTTTCATATCCGGTTTTTATTCTTATTTTGTCTTTCTATTTTCCTGCCTATTTACCTTTCAGTTTCAGTTGTACTTCTCAGTTTTGTGTGATAAAATAAATCTGGAGGAAGAAAAATATAAAAATTAAATTATTTTCAATAGAAAATCTATTTTTTTCATTTCAAGATTTTCTCCCACCTATATTTTGAGTTGGTTTTTTCCTTTTGACTTTGCTTTATTTTTCTACAAGCTTCATTCTACTGTCCCTCCATTATTGCTTTTGCTTTCAGTTTTGCCTTTGAATAAAATATTATAAAAATAAATAAATTTATAAATTTTATTTTATAAAAAAAGAAAAAAAAAAAAAAAGGGAAAAAAAAAACATTTTGTTTTGTTCTTTTTCTTTCTTTCTTGCAATCTTTTCTTTCTATCTTGTTGCCACTCTATTTCTAGTCTGCAGATTTAGGTCTGATTTTGTGTCAGATTTTTAGGGTTAATCTGCGGAATTAGGGTTTGGCCGCAGATTTAGGGTTTGGGCCGCAGATTTAGGGTTTGGGCGGATTTAGGGTTTATTTTTTGGAATTCTTAACCCTAGGTCAGCATATTACCATCCCTTGGTCGCAGATTTTTGATTTTTGCAGCGTGGTATTAGGGTTTGAGAAACCTTTTTGCCCAATTTTACCTTATTTTGTGTTTTATTTTGAACTTTTCTGAATATTTCTTATCTTTCTTTCCTTTAGTGCAACTTCCTTTGCTGTCTAGTTGATGTTTGGTTTGTGGTGGATTTTATATTCTCTTTCTTTATCCTTTGCCAAATCTAATCATTCATAAAACCTAGCAAAGTAAAAATATATATTCATATATATTAGATTTGCACGAATTATAACATATAATTATCATTGCTTTATAGTTGGGTATAGCGTGGCATAGCGCTGATACGCATACCCTAGCAGGATACTAATTGCCTGGGTGTTTAGTGGTGGTCCTGGGTACGACTATTCGGAACCGAGGCGGATCACGTTCCTGAGGACTCTGCAAAATCCGACTTGCTTCAACCAAGTCTGGTTCACTTTTAGTACTCACCAGAGTATTAAAAGTGTTTGTAAGTATCCCGATGCCTTGCGGGTACAGGTTCTTCACGATATAGTGTGGACACTCGTGTAGAGGAATCGGTGTGGATTGGTTCTATTACGAACCTTTCTTTTTGAGCATTTGCATTTTCCTTGCTTTCCTTGCATGCTATCTGGCCGTGTGTGGCCCTGAGTTCCGTGTGATTATCTGGATTGGATTTTCTTTCATAGATCTTGTCGTTGGTGGCACTGTTTAGACAATTTTCTGTCTGTGCCGCTGTAGATCTGCACCGAAAGGTGCCTGGATAGTTCTGTGTTTGTTTTTATAGATCTGGCCCTTCGGCCTTGCCCATTGTTTGCAGGGTAGAGGTTTTCGTATTCCGGCTTCTTGCTAGATCTGACCACCGGGTCTTGATAGAGACTCTGCGTGTTGACTTGTCTTGTGTGGTTTGGCCTTCCATTTGACGCACCTCGATTAGGCCGTTCCGTGCTCTCATAGTCGTAATCGAGGGTTTTCTCTTCGTTTATGCCCACGGATTGGGATAACTTACGTTATCAATCCGGATCTACCCGCAGCGGGACAATTTTTTGTCCACTGTAGTTAGATCTTTCCAGTTTCTCCGAGTCTACAGACGCCCCATTTTCGGTTGCGGTCCCTGATTCTCTGTCAGTTCGGTCGGTATTGACCACAGTCTCCTCATTGTCATCGGTTTCCTCTAGGTCATACCTGGATAGAACCGAAGAAAACTTTTCAAAGGAAATATTTTCCTATCCTCTCACATTTCCATTTCCGGTTAATAACATTTTGGAACCACTAGTGCATTCTTCCTTTGACGACATGGCTTCCTCTTCAGAGGGGGGCATGGGGAAATGCAATTTTGCTTTTCAGGGATGAAAGATACCATGTCTTTATCCCATTTCGGTATGCTTTATAATACCGAAATGCGTGATTTGGCATTTCGCTATCAAGATCGATTTGATCTTCGTGTGGCATTTTCTCTTCTTGGCCGGTACCTCAAGGGTTCAGCCCTTACATTATATTCCCGCAAGTATGATGTTATACTCGCGATGACAGAATTTTCCCCTCCTTTTGCTAGTAAACCCGAGGTTATAGGTCAAGCGGATATTCCATTCCAAGCCGCTTTTCCCGAGGTCTTAGATGCCCAAGGCGTTGTCCTAATTCCTGCAGTCCCAGAAATTCCTCGCCAATATGCTGTGGCCGCTCGTGCTGCCGTCCCAGCACGACCAGGGATGATAATTCCGTTGCGGGATCCACTATCTGTTATGTTCGATTTCTTAGAAGCTGAGTATCGGATGCAAAACCCTAATCAGGTGAAAGAATTGATGAATTTCACGCGTAAACCAGGAGAAACCGCGCCTGCTTTACGTGCTCGCATGGAGACTTTGCAAGAAGTTTTACCGGACCTGATGTTCGATGCGGAAGCTGTTCAAAAATTTGTTGGACAGTTTCGAGATCAATTGAAACGTTTTATACAAAGTCATCTCACTCAGACTTACTGTCTGAAATTTACATTTGATCAAGCCGCTCAATATGCGGTAGAATAGGAGATGCAATCATGTTGGTGGGAAGCTCATGATCGTGCGGAAGTTTCTTCCCCACTTTCTCCACCGAGTAGCCCATGGCCCAACAATAGGCCTCTAAAGACGCCGACCATGGGAAATCCGCCATTTAATTCCGGATACCGATTGTGTTTCCGATGTGGAAACACGGGGCACGATGCCCGCATGTGCCCGGATAAGTCGGCCACATGCACTTATTGCAACCAAAAGGGACATTATGTCCACCGCTGTCATGTTAAGGACCCTAATTTTTCCTATCAGAATCAGATTCAGAACGGTGGAATACCTGCCCGTTCTGCCAAGCCGGTCACTCCTCCTACCGAGACAGAGAAAGAGGCGACTCCGCCTAAGACCTCTCGCAGAGAGAGGGAAAAGGCCGAGTTACAAGTCATGATGGCCGCCATGATGAAGGAACAATTTGCCGCCTTCATGGCCGAAATGAAACCCCAATTCACGGGGATGGCAAGGACAGTCGTCCACACGCCATCCTTGGTTGGTCGAATCCTCCATGATTCCATGGTCCAACAACGGGCAGCCTCTTTTGATAAGGGATCCCCTGATCATAATCGGGACGGTAAATTACAGAATTCCCGTATTCCACTTTCTTTCGAGAAAGAATCTCTATCTCCTCTACCAGACACAGCTTCCTCCATTGTGGTTGAAGCTCTCACCATTCTGGATAATACCATACATGATGCACATCGAGTCAAGAAACGGCTAAGCATCCTTTCTACCATGATTGATGAGGCCCCCAGGGCCTCTCCCTTTTCTAATGAGGTTCCCAAAGCCTCTCCCCTTGTTGACGAGTTCGCTGCAGCTGCCGCTTTGAGGGCGTTTCAACTGAACCGTAGTCTTTCAGTCATTCAGCCGGTTACCGCGGATGAGCGCCGTGACCTTGATCCTCTCATCAGTTTTCTAGACAATTCTTGAATGTCCTTCTCTGTTAATAGTGTTTCTCCTTCTCTCCCTCTCATGGACACCAGAGCAAAACCCGTGATCCTTGGATCCGGATTTGCGCTCAAGCTTGGTCTGACAGCAGACAAGCTCCAAGCCACGTCTACTTGGCTTCTTACTTCTGCCGATACCACGGAGTCGGTGCTTCGAATTACCAAGGACCCGCTTGTCTTTTGGTTTCACAACGGAACCGACAGTGAGTCCGTAGAGGTTTCTGTCCGAGCATTGGTCACCAAATCAAACGACTACGAATGCTTAGTGGGACAGGATGTTATTTTCCGAATCGAAGGAGGAGTAGATATGCATGATCAGACTTTCTCCTACTGTCCCTCTAATTTTCTCGGTTGCAAAATCTGCCTCCCCCTTGTCTCTTCTCACAAGCCGTTGCCCACTATGGCACATTTGGCTTCCGCTCTCCTTGCATTTTCTAGTATCAAACTTCGGGAAGACAATGGCGACTCGCTTTTCTCCGAAAGAATCCATATCGTCGACACCGAGGTCTTTCCACGCATTCTCAATGTGGTGGATAGCAATACTAATGAGATGTTGAGTTTGCAGAGTGTATATGCATGTACAGGTGGTGATCATGGGTTCCATAGGGAGTGCCTCTCTTCTCCATTATCTTTCAACCCGGCTAACCATTGCTACCTTCGTATCTGTTCTAGGCCCTCAACTGTGATGACGAGCTCCTCCACAAGCTAAGGAGCTAGGTGGGGGAATTATTGGGTTCACTTCACTCTAGGGGAGTATTCTTTCCTTTCTTTCTTGGGTCATTTTCACCTTTGTTTCTTCTCATGGTGTATATATTTTTCTGACTTTTCATATTTATTTCTGTTGTTGTGTATGTTTGAGAGCATGACTTTGCTGGTTGTGATGCATGTTTTCTTGCTTGCTTCTCATGCACGACAGCTATCATGCCGCATCGTGTCCGCTGCTCGCGCGCACGTTATCATGCACGCACGCGCGGTATTTTGCACGCACGCGCAATATTTCTCACGCACGCGCAGTATTTCTCACGCACGCGCGGTATTCTGCACGCACGCAGGGTATTTTGTATGCACGCCCAATTTAAGGCACGCGCGCGCGGTTTTATGCATGCACGCGCGGTTTAATGCATGCACGCACGATTTTTGCACGCCTATATAAGTTTCGTTCTCACGTGCGATTTAATTCCGATTCATATTTTTAGGTTTCATTGAGTAGTACTACACAACAGCTGTCAAGCCGCATCGTGTCGGCTGCTCGCGCGCACGTTATCATGCACGCACGCGCGGTGTTTTGCACGCACGCGCAGTATTTCTCACGCACGCGCACTATTCCTCACGCACGCGTAGTATTTCTCACGCACGCGCAGTATTCTGCACGCACGCGTGGTATTTTGTATGCACGCGCAATTTAAGACACGCGCGCGCGGTTTTATGCATGCACGCGCGGTTTAATGCATGCACGCACGATTTTCGCACGCATATATAAGTTTCGTTCTCACGTGCGATTTAATTCCGATTCATATTTTTAGGTTTCATTGAGTAGTACTACACGACAGCTGTCATGCCGCATTGTGTCGGCTGCTCGCGCGCACGTTATCATGCACGCACGCGCGGTATTCTGCACGCACGCGCAGTATTCCTCACGCACGCGCAGTATTTCTCACGCACGCGCGATATTCTGCACGCACGCGTGGTATTTTGTATGCACGCGCAGTTTAAGGCACGCGCGCGCGGTTTTTTGTATGCACGCGCGGTTTTATGCATGCACGCACGATTTTCGCACGCATATATAAGTTTCGTTCTCACGTGCGATTTAATTCCGATTCATTTTTTTAGGTTTCATTGAGTAGTACGAAGTTCGTGCGATATGTTTCATTTCGTGCGTAGGTAAACGATTTTCGAAGTTGGACGCGAAACATTGTTTTGGCGACGTGACGCGATTTCAAGTATTTCGTGCTAGACCTTTTATTTCGTGCGGTATGTTTCGTTTCTTTCGTATGCACGCGATTTTGGGAGTATCGACGTGAAGTATTTTTTGGAGGCGTATCGCGATTTCCGGGCGACGCTTCAATACATATATTTATTTAAGTCGCGAACCCATGTAGGTTCGCGCGCATGTAGATAGGGAGGGTTTTTACCCTCGGACAGTGGATTTTGTTAGACGTACGGCAGACGATGTTGGCCGCCTATTGGCCAACATCCTTAGTAGTTTCATGCATGTAAAGTAGACTAGACGTAGGCTAATTTTCATTAGGCCTAGCGTAGCTCCTATTTAGCCTAATTCTCAGACTTAGAGAATTTAGCTTTTGGACAAGAATTTTCTCTTGGCAGCGGAGCTTTTCTCTTGCTCTCTCTCTCACTGATTGCCCACGTGTCTTTCTTCTCCTTGCTTGCTAGCTGTAGAGGCTAGATAGGTTAAGAATATTTCCCCTTTTATTTTTGCCCACGTTTTTAATCCACACGGCCTAAGGCCACGTCCGGAAGGTTTCCCTCCAAACTTGGTCTTTTGGTGGAAGTGTGGAATTGGAGATCGTGGGGGAGCACATCCGTACCTTGCTGTGCCTTCCTCGGGCAGCTTGACGGTTTGGTTGTGTGTTTTTGTCTTTTTTGTATTTTGGTTGGCTTGGAAGGAGTGTATTTTTGATCGGAATTGGATTTTCCCTTGTTCCGATTGGAATATTTCTTGCTTTGCTGTCGTAACGGGATAACTCTTGTAGGGAATGTGATAAAGACCAGAGAGCCTAGTGGCTACCTCTTGGCTTAGCATAAATTATTGGGTTCACTTCACTCTAGGGGAGTATTCTTTCCCATATTTCTTGGGTCATTTTCACCTTTGTTTTTCTCATGGTGTATATATTTTTATGACTTTTCATATTTATTTCCGTTGTTGTGTATGTTTGTGAGCATGACTTTGCTGGTTGTGATGCATGTTTGCTTGCTTGCTTCTCATGCACGACAGCCTATCTACAGAACTCTAATTTAGGTGCAGGCACACCTTTAATTGGCATGTCTGCAACCATGTTTTCATCAGGCAAATAGCACAGTTTTATGACTTTAGCAAGCACCTTTTCTTTGACAAAGTGAAGTCTGACATCCATGTGCTTACTCTTAAAGTGGTGGGTGGGATTGGAGGCGATTCCAATTGCTGTCGGGTTGTCACACCAGATGATCTGGGGACCAGTTTGCATATATCCCAATTCTTATAAAAGTGCATTTACCCATAAGAGTTTCTTGGGGGCAGAGCTTGCTACCATATATTCCGATTCTATTGTTGACTGAGCTGTGACCTTTTGAAGTTTGCTGCTCCAGCAGCAAGTTCAATTTCCAATCTGCAAAACAAAACCTCTAATAGATTTTTTGTTACGCATGTCGCCAAAACTAGCATCACTCCAAGTTTGTAGTTTTACTTCTCCTCCTCTAAGAACAAGCTTGAGGTTTCTAGTTCCTGCCAGGTATCTCATAACTCTCTTTGCAGCCACCGAGTCTACCTTTTTCGGATTTTGTAGACTTCTACTTAAGGAGCCAACAGCAGTTGCAATGTCAGGCCTCGTGTTGTTCTTAAAATATATGAGGCTACGGACTATCTGCCTGTATGGTTTTGATGCCATAAATTCCTCCTCCCATAACTTTAGGCTCTCACTGACTAGAATTCTTCAATCAAAGTCACTTCCCTCTAATTTTTGCCGGAATTTTATAGGCGTTTCACACCATTTTAGTTCCTTCATTTCAAATTTTTCAAGCAAGGAACATATGGCTTCAATTTGAGTTAACATTATCTGTTTCTTATTTCTATCTCTCTCTACTTGTATCCGTTGTATATATTTAGCTTCACCAAGATCCTTCATCTCAAATCTTGAGTTTAAGGCTCCCTTTATACGATTTATTTCATCCATAGATTTGGTGATAAGTAGTAGATCATCTACATATTCAACAATATAGAGTATCCCATCATTTCCTTGTAGAACATACACAGAGTGATGTGAACTTAAATTTTTTAAATCCTAGTCCTGTTAGGAACTCATCCAACTTCAAGCTCCATTGTCTAGGGGCTTGTTTCAACCATACAAAGATTTCAGCAGTTTGCAAACTAGTCTTTCCTTTCCTGTCTCTTCATACGTTTCTGGTTACTTCATATAGATAGTTTCTTCAAGCTCTCCATGAAGAAAATTTGTATTAATATCCATTTGATGAACATCCACATTTTCAATTGCAGCTAGACTCATCAGAATTATGACAGTTGGAAACCTTACCACCGGAGAGAAGGTTTCCTCAAAATCAATTCCCTCTTTCTGATTGTAGCCCTTTGCCACAAGTCTTGCTTAGTAACTCTTGATCGTTTTATCCGGATTTAACTTCACTTTGAATTCCCATTTGCAAACAATAGCTTTCTTGTCCGGAGGAAGATCAACTAACTCCCATGTTTGAGCTTCCATTATTGATTTCATCCTGTCATTTGTTGCCTCAATCCAGTGAGTTCTTTTTGTTGATGAGAAGATTTCGCGGATGGTCAAAGGTTCTCCTGAAGTTGAAGAAAATGCAAAGTGGGAACCTGATCGTAGACGGCTGGTAGATCTCCTTCCCCCCGGAAATTTTGAGGCTGAGATCGATGGCTGTCTTGCGTTCCTTGTTTGTCTTGTAACCTGCTGTGTCCGCTCCTGGAGCCTCTCAGCCTGCTCATGCTGAGGCTGTACATGATCTTGTTGATCAGACAAAACTTGCGCTGCAATAGGTTGCAAAACCACTAAAAAGTATGTGGTTCTGACAGTATCAAAAATGACATAATGTTGAGATTTCTCTTCAGCCTGTTTGTTAGTTATTGTAAATAAATCTGCTGAATCTCCTTCATATTTTACAATAAAAAAATTGGACACCACAAACTTGTCCTTTTCTAGAACATATACTCGATACCCTTTTGAATAATCTTCATAACCCATTAGTATTTTTTGTAACCCTTTTGGCTCCATTTTCCATGTGAACTGATAAGTATTTAAAATAAAACATTTTCTCCCAAACACCCTAGAATGATTGACCTTGGGTTTTCTACCTGTCCATAATTCAAAAGGTGTTGTGCTAACCGATTTGGACCCAAGTCTATTTTTGATATAAACTGCACAATTTAGGGCCTCAACCTATAATTTCATTTCTATACTTTTATCAGCAAGCATAGATCTAGCACACTCTATAACCATCCTTTTTAACCTCTCTGAAACACCATTTTGTTGAGGTGTGTATGGAATAGTCAGCTGATGATCGATGCCTTTATCTAGAAGGAACTGCTTAAACTCATTAGACATATATTCGCCTCCATTATCCGATCTGAGTTCCAGAATTGGAACACCATGTAGCTTTTCCGCCCAAGCTTTGTAGTGTTTGAAAAGGGAAAAAACCTCACATTTCTCTTTCATGAAATACACCTTAGTAAATCTGGAAAAATCATCAGTAAAAGTCACCATTAAGAGAACCCCCCCAGCAGATGGTACTTGTGTCGGTCCCGACACATCAGAATGAATGAGCTGCAAGACCTTCGTTGACCTGTGCTCCAATTCTTGTGGAAAAGGTAGCTTGTGAATCTTTCCCAAAGAGCAGCCATCACATGCTTTAACTGGCTGATCGGTTAAGGAGACACCATCTATTTTGCCAGATTTCACCATTTTGTTCAAGCTGTCATAATTAAAATGACCTAGCCTTTTATGCCAGAATTCATTTTTAGTTATCACACTCGAGTTGAGAACATCATTTTCCTTAGAATCTGCCATATCCATGCGATACATTTTGCTTTTATCTCTAGTTCGTGTGACTGCTACTTTTTCTAGCTTGCTGAAAACTTGTCCACCCCCTTTAAGGGTCACTTCAAAGCATTTTCTTTCAACTAGAGATGTAGATTACAAATTCTTTTTGAAGTCTCGATCATAGAATACATTATGTAAAGTTCTTTCAACCGACTTGACTCCTATGTCTACCAGCAATGAAACATCACCCTGAGCAGAAGTCTGCACACTCATGCCTCAAGTATATTATATATTCTTTGCAGGTGTAGTCTGTAGAGTAGTAAAAAGGCTCTTGTTCCAACACATGTGAGCCGAGGCTCCCGTGTCCATGATCCACTCGGTGTCTTTTGACCCTTCCATTGTTGTTGTCATTGCAAATAACTCCGGTGTATTCTGCTCATCGAAACCAGAGGACTCATCATCCTGAGTTACAGACGAAGAAAACAAGGAGTTGTTTTGTAAACGATTACTAGAAATGCCTTGATTAAACTGACTTTGTTGCCACCCTGGCCTATATAAACCAGTTTCATTTGCCTTTTTGAGCTTATGACAGTACCTATATCCATGACCTTTCTCAGAACACTAAAAGCATGTAGTAAAAGACTTCCAATTATGCCCTTGATTGAATTGATTAAACTATCTTGAAATCCTAAGACCGTGATTTTTGAGCTGATTAAACTGATTCTTTAACTGACTAAACTGACCTTTTCTGACAAAATTTGTGCTAAAAGCTTCTACTTGCTTCTCTTTATTAAGCATCTTTGAAGTAGATTATTTTTCCAAAATAATATTGATAGCTAACTAAAGTGTCCAGTTAACTTTATCATGCTTTTTCATTTCAGCAGATGCATCTTTCATACTGCTAAGAAGACCTCTAATGATTAAAGCAGCCTGCTGAAACTCCGGGAAAGAGCCACCAGCACACGCATGAGAATCAATAAGTTCTAAAGAGTTATAAAGTTAACAGTATATTTCGCCATCGTTTCCCACGAGTATTTGTAATCCCTGATTTTTCCTGCCAACAAAAATTCTTCCTGAACATTCGCCTTTTCATAAGACGATTTGAGGGAAGTCCAAACATCAATTCCCTTTCTCATTTTGATTTGAGGCATAATCATGTTCTCCAATAGACAAAGCTTTAAAGCGTTCCGAGCAAATGAATTTTTCTTCGCCCATGATGGATCAGTCTCATCAAGTGATCCATCCATCACCTCCAGCCTGCAGATTCAAAATATGACTCAACCATATCCGCCCAGTAAGCATATTTATGCCTATTAAGGTATTCTTGGAGAGAGGCCCATAACCTGTTGTTCTATGACTAGTGGTACACGTGGAGCTCCAGCAATACTAGTAGAAGTAGACATAACCTAAACAGAAGCTAACCAAGAAACCAATCAAACACTGATGTTTTACTCACTATAAAACCTGATTCACAAGTACAAATCACACCAAATTCAGCATACAATATCACCAGCATACACACTCTCAAATAACAACAAAATTGAACCAATAAACCATAAGATATGACATCTGCAAGTTTCCCAAAAACTGCATTCAGATTTGCATTATCTCAAAACTGGTTATCAAACTATTTCTAAGTCCTAAATTTTTACACACTGAGCGTCAATCTATTGATCTCTTGACCAATCAGATTGCAGTATCTGAATTGTCGTACTGTACTCTAGTACGACATAGTACCTAATGTACTTCCAACAAATCCCGTTTGCAACTAATCTAAGTAAAACAGTAACACACTAAACTTAAATGAGCTACACTCCAAAAATCGTTTGTTCGGGTATTCTCAATTGCAATTATGTGTCCTCCATTGGACTACAGAATACAGGAAGCCTCTAGATAGTATTTAACTAACCCACTTGAAGCCACTACCACTTCTGCCCTAGAAGGCAAACTAACAATTTGACTGCACCCCTGTGCAGCTTAGACTCCCCTGAGTTGGACTACAGAATACAGGAAACCTTTAGATAGTATTTAACTAACCCACTTTAAGCCACTACCACTTCTGCCCTAGAAGGCAAACTAACAATTTGACCCCTGTGCAGCATGGACTCCTCGAGTCCGTAGCAAAAAGAATCACTGAAAACGGCCAACCAACCGATAAGTTATGAGGCAGTAAAAATACCTATTTGTACAAACTCTCAAAGGGAGAGGTGACTACCTACCAAATTTTTTAAGTCCTGATTCTCTCTAATAACTCCTATCTACTGAAGTACGGACCAATCAGATTACTGTATCGTACACAAAAGTACTACGCTCCTTGCATGCCTGCTCACTTTTCCCCTGTGCGCAGGTGTATTATCGGAACAGCATGTATCCGGCATGTTTTCCATGTAGCCGTCATCATGAAAACACATGCTATGTCATTAGACTAACCAGGCATGAAGTCATCTATCCTCAATAATCTCTCTTAGTCCTGAATTTTTTAA
>JBBHKE010001377.1:404975-435246 GCA_037447655.1 Zygnema cylindricum | reverse complement strand
CAAAACTCAAATTTGTGTTAGACACATGGTTTAGGGTTTTTTTTAACTATTTTTGTGAGCGTTAACAATGTAAAGAGTTTCTTACCACTATTGTTGTTAGCGAAAACACAAACTTGAGTTACAAACATGGTTCGGAGTTTGTTTTACATCTTTTTGTGACCGCGAACAATAAACGATGTTTATTACAAATATATTTGTTAGCACAAACTCAAATTTGTGTTAGAAACATGGTTTAGGGTTTTTTTTAACTATTTTTGTGAGCGTTAACAATGTAAAGAGTTTCTTACCACTATTGTTGTTAGCGAAAACACAAACTTGAGTTACAAACATGGTTCGGAGTTTGTTTTACATCATTTTGTGACCGCGAACAATAAACGATGTTTATTACAAATATATTTGTTAGCACAAACTCAAATTTGTGTTAGAAACATGGTTTAGGGTTTTTTTTAACTATTTTTGTGAGCGTTAACAATGTAAAGAGTTTCTTACCACTATTGTTGTTAGCGAAAACACAAACTTGAGTTACAAACATGGTTTTGAGTTTATTTTCCCTCTTTTTGAGGCGATAAACAATAACGTTTATTGTTCGCGGTCACAAAAAGTTGTAAAACAAATTCCGAACCATGTTTGTAACTCAACTTTGTGTTTTTGATAACAACAATATGTTGTTTTATGAATACCGGTACAGGTGGAGCTGCAGCAGTAGTGGTAAAATTAGACATAACTTACACAGAAGCTTACCAAGAACCCAATCAAACACTGATGTTTCACTCACTATAAAACTTGATCCACAATTACAAATTACACCAAATTCAGCATACAATATCACCAGTATACACACTCTCAATTCTCAAAATTAGAACACAATTGAAAAAGTAAACCATAAGATATGACATCTTCAAGTTTCACAAAAACTGCATTCAGATTTGCATTATCTCAAAACTGGTTGATCAAATGTTTCTAAGTCCTAAACTTTTATACACTGAGTGTCTATCTACTAATCCTTTTGACCAATCAGATTGAATAGTCGTGCTGTACTATAGTACGACAGAGTACCTAATGTACTTCCAAAAATCTCTTTTTCCACTAACCTAAATCAAGCAATGTCACACTAAATTTAAATTCGCTAAACTCCAAAAAACGTTTGTTCAGGTTTTCTTCATTTGATGCCGTACACCCAATGTTGCTGCTTAGTCAGCAGTATTCAAATAAGTCCAACCGGCTGTGGTTAATCTTGTACGAATATTTGGAGTGCTTACGGAGTACTTCGTCACCTGTGGTCCACACTTAAATCGTAACCGTTAGTTCAGTTCAAATTGACGTCCTATATTTGTTCTTCACACTTGATTTCCCAGATGTCAGGTTTTCCTTTTCAACTGTCCGATGCGCTGGTTTTACTTCGAGTGATGTGTTACATGTGTCCACAGCCATTCCGCCTTTTTTGTATCGTCCCTCATACTGACGCGTGTCTATGAGACCGTACGATACACTCCAGAGTTACTAATCCACTTTCACACTATACAAGGTAAGTATTACAACTTAGAAGACCCAAAAATATTCTAAGTTATAAACCTCCCCTCACAACCTTATCTACTGAGGATAAAGCTTTGAAGCCAACGAAATAGGCTATGGACAACACTCAACATATGCGTTAGAATGGAGAATATTTTGATAAATTACAAACCATTTCTCGAACAAACATCTATTATGCGGACGGACAATATAGTACATGCAACGCATAAGGCGAAGTAACACTTATGGTGGATATTGACGTCACCTCAACTAAAAAGACACTTTATGACGTCCTCTATTTTCCAGAATTTTGGAAAAACGTTTTTTTTTATTTCTCTTGCAAAGAGGAAAGGATTTGAAGTACTTATGAAAAATGGAAAACAAATAGTTATCAAAAAAGGTCGAGCAGCTGTTACAAGTACAAGAGGTCCAGACCAAATGAATAGGGTCAATCTTGCTGTTATGAATCAAAAAGATGCTTTGTATTCAAAAATTGTGGTAGTAAGTGAAATGAGCTTTAAAAGACTCAGTCATGCGCACAATAAGAGTCTTGATATAATAGTCAAAGAAAATATAATAGATTTTGACAAAGATGGTAAAATAAAAGGCATATAAATTAGCAAAGAGGATGAAAAATCATGTAATAAATATGCTCTCAGAATGATACATAGATTTACCTTACCTTACGAGAGTAGCTATAGAAGAAAAAGATTATTTGGTAGCAAGGTTATCATTTTAGATAATACTCAGATTAGGTGAAAAATGGAGGCGAATGGTATATCTGGACTCCTAAAAGTTTACGAGGATTTTACAGAAGATTATAAAGTATATGTACCTGAAAAAGATAGGATAGTAATAACAAGAAATTTCACTATCAAAGATGAGGAGCAACCAGCTGACATTTTTCAGTCAGTTGACAAAAAGGTAGAAACAATTACCAAATATGCCATTTTTCAACCTAGGATGAATCAAGATTTAACGCTACAGGGACTCGACAAGGCAGCGAGCACAAGTAGCGACGATTATGTCTCATCGCTGGACCAGCGACAAGATGATCTCGTCGCTAAATCATCAATGACGGTCTCCGGAGGAAAAAGACAAAACAGCAACGAAAAAACGTCATCGATAAACCAAGGACGAGATGATGTCGTCGCTGAAATTTTGAAAACGTCCAGAAGAGGGTGTACCATTAGTTACGAAGATTGTGGCATATCGTTCGACAAACGACAAGACCCCCTCATCCCTAGACCTAGAATTTCAAGCACCGATGGACCGTTGCTAGGGGAAAGGCCAAAAACTGAAAATCAGACCAAACCCTCGCCTCCAGCCTCAGAATTTCAGAGGGGGAGATGGGGAATTAATTGGGGATATACTATTGGAAAGCGCTATGCACTAATTGAAAATCAAGGGGAGCCTCTCACCCTTCAAGAGACAATTTCAGAACCAGGAGACAATTTCAAAACCCGAAGTAGAGCATAATGTAAATGCAACAAATGATATTGCGGCACCTATTTTGGACGCCCAAACTTGGGAAATATTGGAACTTTCACCGGATCAGAAATCAATAGGAAATGACCTAAAAATTATAGAAATATCCATTGAAAGAAAAACCAAAATTAAGACAGTGTTAAAATACAAGTTTAGAATGCAAAATTTACAAAAAACTAAGAATATCCTTGCAATGCAAGCAGTAAAAGTTATGAATAAAATGATTAACAGATTGACAGGAAAAATGGCAACACGAAATACGTTAGAAAATTTTGATATGATGGATGAAATGAGAATTGCTACTTTTCCAAAATTCAAACAAATATTAGAAGGTAGAGAGACGGATTTTGAGAACATTGATAGAGACAATCTAGAGTTAGGGGAGTTAGAATTTACAACAAAAATTACCTATAGACACATTTTTTGGAATCTAATCCATTATATAAATCGCAAGAGGCATGCTATTACATCAATAAAAGGAAGTTTGAGCATAAGTCAACAAAAACCGAAAAGACACACTAGAAATCGGCAATAAAAGTCTTAAGGTAGTTAGGCGGTTCTAGTCTAGTTGTAGGGATATTTGTGGATTAAGTGGCTTAGAGAGTCTAAAGCTTAAGGGGGTGTTGTTTTTGAAAGCTTAAGACCTCTCTATATTTTGTGAGATGAAGTCTCAAGACTTAGAAATATTTTCAGCGTTGTGATTGATACTATGTTTCAGAATTAGTGTACCTTTACAATCTAGACGGTACAAAATTAAAGAGATCATATCGGACGAGTGCTAAGTAAAAGGAAGATTACAAAATGGCGCGCACGACCTTATTATGACATACCGTCCGATAGACAAGATCGGACAGACAAAGATTTACCAAAATCTGAAAGTGGACCACTATGACGCGACGGATCTTGTCACTTATAAAATTTCAATGTCGGTGAAAACTTTGTGGAAACGAGAGTTTGTCTTCATGTGTATTTGTTTATTAGTGTGAACAATTAGTAAAAGTTTTACGTAGACAATTGAGATTTGTCAATTTGGACGGAACAGTAGAAGCACCATTGACTAATTTGACATACAATAGGTAGATAGACAGATTACTTAAGAGTACGGTTAGAAAACTCTTTTCACTGTTCTGATTGGCTAGGTAGGTAGTAGTAGAATTTAGTAGTATAAATTCTAGGACTAAGTGATTCTCATGTATTCCTTGTATAAGAATCCAAAGGGCACTTTTGTGCATTTTAAGAGATATTATACGGCTATATCTCTTAGATTAATTGAGCCTTTTGCTTCAAAATTTGTGGGTTGTCAGCACAAGTGGTAAATTGCACGCTAGTGTGGTTTAGGGCCATTTGGTAATATTGAATACCTTTTGTAGTGGGTCAAAGTTGGTATCTTGAGTGCTTCCTCTTTTTGTTATGTGATAGCTTGTGATTTAGCTTTAGTTGGTGCTGCTCCAGTTGTCATAGAACAACATGCCCTTAGTACGATTAAAACCTATATGCTCCCATGGTGTTTGGTCACTTAACCATACCACGTACAATGACGATTGACCAAAATAATCAAGAAGGGTTGTCATCGAAAGTCACGTTTTTTCTTTGGGCGTAAGCATCGACCTACCTAAGGCAAGCAAATCAGTGGGCAAAAAGTTCTTAACCAAAAGCAAAGTGAGTCGTCTCCTGTAAAATAGAATAATCTCATGTTGTTCTTTTGAATTACAATGCAATACGACCACGAAAGTAAATGAGTCTGTATTTTCCCGCAAATTTGTACGATTAAAATTTCATCTTTCGGACCAACTCTCATTTTGGACGATATTGTTTTCCTCTGGCGAGAGTTATTTCAGCATTAGGGTGAGGTTGAATTATCGACAAAATGGAGTTGTTTACCGAAAGTCGTATTGTTTTGCACAGTAACGCACCAACTATTTTTTTTTTCTAAAAAACATTTTTATTAAGAGATTGATTTCATTCTTTAGGGTTATTGGTGTAGACCTTGACCGTTGGATGTTATGCTCTACAGAATAAGGTTAGCCATCTTTCGAACCTTTTTGTTTGTAGCACGTGATCTCGTAAGGACAATTTTCACCGATTAAACGTATAGAATTGAGCCACGTGGAATAAAGCAAAAAAATAAACTATGAATGCACGATCAAATGCCTACAGTTCGTATAAGCCACGTGCCTTTCCCAAGGTGGGTGAGAGTCCACTACGAGCTGCCAGAAGCCTCTTATACCACAACATAATATCATGTAACGAGCATAGTAAAGTTTCTTCTTTTTATTGCTTAATATCAGCATAAACATCCCTTGGCTACCTTTTTCATCAGTGAAATAAACTTCCTCCTCAAAGCTAGCAGTAAAGGTTCCCTTCCTAGTGCTAGTCTGAAAACCCTTATCATTCAACACAGACGTTGAGATAAGGTTTTTTTTAAACTCTGGAATAAACAACACATCAAAGAATGTCACTATACATGTCTTCCCTTCCACTAAGACTTTCAGATCTACCGATCCTACCATAGTAGTAGTGACTACCCTCACATCCCTATACTCTATCTCTACAATAATTTTTTTTTCTCATCTTAGTGAATAGGTGTTTGTCTTTACACATGCGCATGGAGGCACCCGAATCCACAATCCAACCTCCTTCACCTTTTAATCCTCCGAAAGCACATTTATGCTTTTGAGGAATTTTGACCTCCGTTTTCGCCTCCAAATCCTCATCCAACAAGAGCTCATCGTCCTCTTCCTCGGATTCCTCCTTATGTACCTGTGTCACAAGAGCCTTATTCTTTCCTCTTGGAAATCCACCAATCTGCCCATCCTTTAACTGAAGTTCGGTTAACTTGGTGCACTCCGCCATATAGTGCCCTAGTTTCTTTCAAAAATGACACAAACCATTGGGAACCCTTGGTCGGAACTCATCGGTTTGATTTTTCTTGCCCCTCCCCCTCCATAGTTTCCGATTGGTTTTGTGGAATCCTTGTTCCACCAATCAGTTGCGGCTTCCATGGCTTGCCCACTCTTTGTTGTCCATAGCATTTTCAGCCATGGATTTCCCCTTGGAAGCACCACATACTACCACAAAACATCCTCATTTGATTCCACTCAGAATTCTACAGAATAACCAAACCAAGCTGAAACTACTCAATCAAAGATTTCCTAGGCCACTAAGTGTTCCCACCAATTTTCATATAACAATACCAAACCGAATAATCAGAACACTCAGTCAAAGTTGCAGAAAACAGCCTGCTGGAACTTTGATAAATATGACCAACTTCACAATGAAGCCCCAAGCAAATAAGACACACTATAGGTCTGCATATTTGCCGCAATATTTCCAACACAAGGAGGAACACACATGCAAAATTTCAGATAATTCTTCCGATAAAAACTGAGAGCAATTCTCAGATGAAAATCCCAAAAAGGAGCAAAAAATAGTTTCTGTCCATAAAGGTTCCTAAGTCTCAAAATGACTAAGTCCTACAAATATACACTACAGCTTGTTACTCACAGTACGGAGGCATACCAGCCGTACGTAATCAATCAACTACCTCTATTAATGTGAGTGTACCAACAGTCTACACTAATATTGAAAACACAGGACAACATTGTTACATATTTATAAGCCTTACGAATTTTGTCAAATGAATCTAGACCGTCCAAATTAAGTATCATGTGATGGACGCAATTTCGCGTCCCTCACCAAAATGTCCAAACTGATACCGCCGCTGTCCGTAGCTCCGGTGGCATCCAACTCACTAAATGTCGATCGCCGCATTATGGTTCGTACGGCCAACGTACATTTTACAATATTTCGAACATTAATCATCGGATCGCTTCGGGATCCGCCGTACATTTCTCCAATACATTTCGCACTTTCGTCTATGTTTCTTCATGTCACTTGAAGTCCAATTCCGTACTTTCCAATAGTCTTAGTACTTAGTACGCAAGCTGCTATGGATGCGATGTGACCAAAGCAGCTTGGCAGCATAGTAATGTGATATAGAGAGGACTAAAGGTTTCCAAAAACCAACACTCTTTCCTCCCCTTCTGCTCTCAATCGTATTCTCTCAAAAAAGATTCATCCCTACCACTAAATTCCATATCCACCTTGAGTCCGGGAAGTCCTGCACACGGTTGACTATATTCTCAAACTCATCCGATAACTTCATGAGCAAGAAGTTAACCTTTTCCTTTTCACTTTCTACTTTTGCAGCACTCTCTAGCTCCATGAAAAGTGTAGCAATCTCATTGCAAAAATCCAACATCTTCCCCCACTTGTATATATACGCATTAATTTTCTAATCAGCCAACTGATGTTGCTGAATCGTACCACCTCGGTACATCTCTATGAGAGCCACCCAAAGATTGGATGCCCTCTCTACCTACGGATGAGGAGATGCAAGCCCTTGAGTAAGATGGCCGAGGATAAAGTGCTTTACCGCCATATTGTTGTAGTCCCAAGTATTTATATCATTCTCCTCATTCCTCAGAATAGGTGACATGAACCAGTTGCTATCGGAGTGATCATCTCCTTCTCTTTTCCTTTGTCCATCACCTCCCCTTTCTTTGTCACCTCCGTTAGAGATGAATCTGCATCTCTAGTGAATCTACTTCCTCCAAACCCTAGGGGGATGCCAAGACCAGATCGACGCCTCACCTTTCCACTCACTATTCCCCAAAACCTTTTCTCTCATAAAGCTCCTCTCATCATACTTTCCTAGTATATTAAGCCAATTCCATTAAAGATTGGCACCCAAGAGGGTAGGCCCATAACCTGCAATTTTGAGACCTCCATAGGTCCTCTGAATGGGTAGCTCACACGAAGCTCCTAGGATAACCCTGAACCAATTGTGTTTCAGGAAAAGTAATTGCCACACTTGCAGACCAAATCTCTCACCACCTTCACCATTGTAAAGGGAAGACTCCCCTGAGTCGATAGCAAAAAGAATCTCTGAATTTGCTCCCCTGAGTGGTAAGTTATGGTGGGTCAAAGTTGACCTTTTTTATTGAAGCTCTCTCGAAGAGAGGCGGCTACCTACTTAATTTTTCTAAGTCCTATCTCTCTCTAAAACTCATTCTACTGACGTACGGCACCAATCACAATAATATGTTGTACAAAAAGGTACAGGTGACGATGTACTTTGTGTATTGCCATTGTAGGACATGGCCAAAAAGTTGACACATGTCATTTTTGGATTCGTTCCAGTAATCCTCGGAGATGCCGCAATCCAATGTGGTTGTGCCACATGTCATTTGATGTGGCAGTGACCGCGAACCGCCAAAATCCTATTTTGCAATCTTGGCATCTTTCCTGGCCGTCCGATCACAACCGACTTTCAATTATAGCCGTCGAAAATAGATGCCCGATATTTGTTATGCTGTCAAAACATATGTGCGGTATTTGTTTCGTAAGCATACCATACTCCGTACTTTACAAAACTGTATCTATGCATTACATGTATAGTTTCCATTAAATGAATTAGTTTACCTAAAACTATTTAGATGTATGTCAAACTCTATATACTCTAGCACTGAACTTAGACTAACAGGTTAAAGCTAACCACTACCGGCTAACTTGACGGACGGCAGGTACCAGGATCAAATCCTGGGTCCGTCAAGTATCATTTTAGTAAACCTACTAAAACAACCGCCTGGCTCTCTCTAGAGAGCACAAGCAGCCATGGCTCTAGCTCCCTCTTCAACCTTCATTGATTGCAACAAGTGTGGGAGTTGAAGAAAGGAGTTAGAGACAGACTACCCTCGTTTCTTTTTTGTATTTTATCTTTTACAAATTTTAACCTAGAAAATTCTAAAAAGAACGTTTAATTTCTACATTTACCTCCTTCATTGCAATATTTTTGTGCATATTTCCTATAGCCTTTTTTTGAGTTAGCATGATCAGCTTCTTTATTCTATCTCTCACTACCTGTACCCCTAAGATAAAGTTGGGCACACCAAAGTCCTTCATTTGAAATCTTGATCTTAAGGCTGCCTTTATGCGGTTTATTTCACTCATGGATTTGCAGATAAATAATAAATCATCTACATACAGAACAATGTAAAGTACTCCATCTTCATTCTGCAAAACATATACATACTCATTTGAACTAATCCCTTTAAATCCGAGTCCAATCAAAAACTCAACTAATTGCAGGTTCCACTGTCTAAGGGTTTGTTTCGGCCCATACAAAGATTTCACTAATTTACACACTAATTTCTCCTTTCCTTTCTCTTCATACATATTTGGTTGCTACATATAGATGTTTTACTCAAGCTCCTCGTGCAAAAAAAAATTCTTGATGTCCAAATGATGTATTTTTATATTTTCAATTGCAGCTTAACTTATTATAATCGTGATAGTTGGAAACCTTACAACAGAAGAGAAAGTCTCCTCAAAATCAATCCCTTCTTTCAGATTTTACCCCTTGGGTACAAGTATGGCTTTGAACCTTTTAATGGTGTTGTCTGGGAAAACTTCACCGTGAACAGCCATTTGCTGCCAATAACTTTTCTGTTTGGAGGAAGATCCACCAACTCCAATGTTGAGCGTCCATGATCGACTTGATCTCGTCATTTGCCGCCAGGGTTCTTTCAGGTGATGAGAAGGCTTCCTAGATGGTTAGAGGTTCCTTTCAAGCGGTAGAGTAGGCAAAGTGCAAACTTGATTGCAGACGACTTCTGGATCTCCTTCCCCCCATAAATTGTGAGGCTGAAACGGATGGAATCGAGGCGTTACCTGTCTTCTTGGTAATGATTTGTCCAGGCTCTAACAGCTGTTTAGCAAGCTCTAATTAAACTGTTGGAGAAATGGAAGATCTGAATAAACTGTCTCTATAAGCAAAGGTTGTTGTACCAAAAAATAAGTCGTCTTTCTGTTGTCGAAAGTCACATATTCTTGAACTTTGTCTTCTTCCGATTAGTTTGTCACCTTGAATAGATAAACCGATTCGTCTTCATATTTAATAACTATGTTCCTTGACACAACTATTTTCTATTTTTCTAGAACAAAAACTCTATACCCTTTCGAGATATCATCATATCCCATGAGAATACCCGGTAGTCTTTTGGGCTCCATTTTCCAAGTATTCTGAGTTGTATTCAAGATGAAACATTTACTTCCAAATTTTTTGCAATGATCGACTTGAGGTTTCTTGCCTTTCCATAACTCATATAGTTTTTTGCTAACTGACCACGACCTAATCCAATTTTTAATGAAAACTGCACAATTTAGAGCCTCAGCCCATAATTTCAGATCTAAATTTTTATCTACAAACATGGACCTTGCTGTCACTATTCTATTTAGCCTTTCTGAGACACCATTTTGCTGAGGTGTATATGGAACTATCAGCTGATGACTAATACCTTCTAGGAGAAGGAATTGTTCAAATTCTTTTGTCGTTTATTCTCCTCCATTGTCCGATCTAATCTCCAACATCGGGACCCCATCTAGTTTTTCTGCCCAAGCTTTGTAGTGTTTGAAGTGTCCGAACACTTCATTCTTTTATTTCGTGAAATATATTTTAATGAATCTAGAGAAATCATCAGTAAACGTAACCATAAAGCGTATCCCTCTAGAAGATGGCACCTGAGCAAGTCGAAGAACATCAGAATGGATTAGATGCAACAATTTTTTTGACCGGTGTTCCGACTCCTGTGTAAATAGTTGCTTGTGTATTTTTCCCACAGAGCAACCATAAAAAGTTTTAACTAGCTGATCTGTGAGGAAAACACCTTCTACTTTGCCAACTTTTACCATATTCTTCAAACTATAATAGTTCACATATCCTAATCTCTTATGCCATAACTCATTTTCATACATAACACCCGAGTAGAGAACATCATTTTCTTTACATTCAGCCATATCCATGCAAAACAATTTGCTTGCATCTCTAGTTTGTGAAATCGCCACTTTTTCTAATTTGCTAAAAACCTACCTATCCCTTTTAAGGGTGACCTCGAAACCTTTGCTTTTAACTTGAGATGTGGAAAATAGATTTTTCTTAAAGTCTAAGACATACAAAACATTGTGAAGAGTCTTTCCAACTGACTTACCCCCCACATCATATAGCAAGTAAACATTGCCCTGAGCATTTGTCAAGACACACATGCCACAGGCAAAGTAGATATTCCTTGCAAGTGTTGATTTCATATTTGTGAAAATCACCTTGTTCCAACACATGTGGGTCGATACTCTGTTGTCCGTGATCCATCAAACATTGTTAGATCCTCCATTTACGCCGCCATAGTCAAAATTCTCATTCTTCTGCTTCGCTGAAACTCAGACTTCATCTTGTGGCTTGCTAAACTGAAAACAATGCATTGTTATATGATTGATTTCTTTTTGAAATCTAGGACAAAGACTGCATGAAGCGGGCCTGTATAATCAGGTTTCATTTTTTTTTTGTTAAGTACGTATGCAATCCAGTTTCATTTTCTTTTTAAGTTTAAGACAAGACAGATCCATGTCCTCGCTCGTAACAATAAAAATAATAGATGATCATTTCATTTTGGCTTTGATTAAACTATTTAAATTGACCCTGATTATGATTAAACAAATTCTTTTGATGGTTAAACTAATTATTTTACTGTTTAAATTGATTTTTTTTGTCAAATTCTATGCTAAAAGCTTATATTTGGTTTCTCCATTAAGGAATTTAGATGTAACTTCCTCCTCTTATATATTATTGATGGCTACCTGTAGTGTCCAGCTAGATTTATCATATTGTTTCAACGTTATAGATGCATCTTTCATATTGCTAAGGAGACCTCTAATGACCAATGCAGCTTGTTTAAATTCATAAAAAATACCACCAACACATGCATGTACATCTATAATAGTCCAAAAATAATAGGTATACTTTGCCATAGTTCCCCCCGAGTATTTAAAATCCCAAATTTTCCCTACAAACAGAAGTTCCTTTTTAACATTCGCCTTTTTATAAGACACTTTGAAAGATTTCCAAATATTAATTGCCTTTTTCATCTTGAGTCGTGACATAACCAAATTCTTTCAGAGGCACAGTTTCAAAGTGTTTTGAGATTGGGAGTTATTCTTTGCCCATATTCTATCCGCTTCATCAAATGATCTTTCCAATATATTTAATCAATTTGAAGTTTCAAAGAAACATTCCACCATATCCGCCCAATATGCATACCTTTGTACATTGAGCATAGAAATCCTTAAGATAAGGCCCATAACCTATTGTTTTATGACAACTGGTGCAGCTAGAGCTGCAGCTCTAGATGTATAATTTGACATGATTAACATAGAAGGTAATAAGTATGCTATTAGACAGTTGTTTTCAATACACCACTGTGTTGTTTTCAATACACCACAGAGTGCAACCCAGAGGTCTAATTCACACCAATTTCAACACATACAGTACACCATACACTGTGTCAATTTCCAAAATTAAAGTCTGATTAACCCAATAAACCATAAGACATATCATCTGGAAGTTTCCCAAAACTGCCCTTAGATTATCATAGTCCCAAAACAGGATGCATAAATTTCTTGAAGTCCTAAACTTTTATGCGCTGAGTGAGTGTCTACTACTCACTATCAAATCATGTGCCTACACCTAAAATAGTAGTATTATATTGTGATACAACAAAGTACTTAAACTGTACGTCATTGTACTGATAGTCCTTCTAAAACCCTAATTGCTACTTGTCACTAAATAAACAGTGAAACATTATTTAATAATGTGCTAAAAAATAAACAATTGTTCTCCAAATATTTAGAGATTTAAACAGTACAATTAATGTTGTCGTCTCTTAGTCAACGTTGGTCACAAAAGTCCAGCTGATTGTGGTCATGTAGTGATAAACTCTTCAGTGCGTACGCCGTATTTTGTCGCTTGTGGTCTTTGCTTGAAATGGGTTTGTCAACACAATTCGCATCAACGATTCATACTTGATCGCGTAGAAAACATTTCTTCGATATTTAGTTTAGACTTCATCCGTTGAATTTTGCGACTCCACTTGTTCACTGTGTGACACGTGTACGTGGGCGTCGGCGCCATTCCGAAATTCCTACACTGTCCTCAAGTCACGAGGCGTGTCCCAATAGAAGTAATATACACTTTATTGTCCTTCTACTATTGTAACACTATCAAAAGTAAGTATAACATCCAACTTAGACAAAAATATTATAAGTCCTAAAGCTCCCTTCATAACCCCATCTATTGAGGATAAAGCTTTCTAAATCCAACAGATGCTAGTATCATATCCTCTACACTCGAGCTAAAGACAAGTGTATCCAACGCCTCAAAATGAGTTATAAATTCCTTCTACCGCAAAGCAATCGTAGACTATCGCTTTTGTTAACGTATATGCGGCCTCCTCCAAAGTCAACACGTAAAAATCTCGATCTCCTTCGCTGCAACCACATCTCGTACAAAGTGCCATTAGATGTGGATATGTTTTGTTTGCTTGTGAAATACTAGATTTTTCAAAAGGGCCGCCAAACAAATGCTGTCAGCAAAAATCTTTAGACAACCAATCATTATCCCCAACTCAACGAGCATCTCCTTGATCCACACTGATGCTTTTAACGTATGACACGCCAACATATTTTCAGCCTTCGTGGAACTCAGAGCAACCGTTGGCTATATCCGTGAGCTTCACGATAGAGTCGCTCCGCCCAAAATTAATGCGTACTTTGACGTGGAATTTCCATTGTCGAAATCTCCTCCCTAATCGACGTCGCAGATAGCGATATAGTGCAAAGAGTCCCTATTAGATTTGTACACCATTCCGTACTCGATCCTACCAACGAAGTAGCGGAATATCCGTTTCATTGCCTCTTAATGATTATTTTTTGGAGCGTTGCAATAACGACTAACAAATGACAATTGTCAAGCTCGTGTGCTTTTACGGCATACCTTTATTTTACCATGGAATTCCGGGCCTTTTTTACCCTGTATGGTCTTCCGAGTTCGGAGGAGTGAGTGCGCCAAGCCGGACAAGATCCTTGTATTTCCTAAACTGAGCGGAACGCACTTTATTTCGCGCCTAACGGAGGCCGGACGACAATGTTATACCGTCTCAAAGATAGCAATTCCGTTACATGGGACAAGTTTCCACCAGCCTCAGTGGGGGGTACATTGTGGATTGCCACGTAGCTTTCCGGATTTGCATCTAGATTATGCTGTTAGCCGTCAATAGGATTTTAGTTGAGGCTCAGCTGACTTTTGGTCCATTAATTACCTTAGGTCAAAGTCTGTTGCTTTCGTGGCATTATCACGACTTTGTCTTATCATAATGGAACAAATAATTACTTCCGGCAGCGCATCTAGCCGTAGTCTGAAGAAGATATTTTTGCCCCGAGTGTAGTACGGATTGTGTTGTCTTATGTCTGTTCAATTACACTTGCTTGCCGCTCATTGGTTGTTAGCGTAGCTTTGACTTTTGGACCTGAATTTGACAAACTTTGATGTATAAGGCACTTGGGGTCGAAGGAGACAGGTTGCTTTTCATTACTGTCTCTTGTAAAACCCCTCAAAAATTCCAACAAACCTTCTTTTGGAGAATCTTTGTTTTGTTTGACTCTATTGCCATCTTAGTTTTGGATCTGTCTTTTGTGGGAATCATAGTCCAAGGTGGTAGTTGGCACTATCGTCCCTCTGGGTGATTTTTTGACTTTTCGCTATTTGAAATCAAAGAGAGTTTAGTCGCTTCCGAGCTGCGGGCACCAAAGGTTGAAGGAGTACCATACCTATTTTCTGATACCATCGGTAGAGGGGTCACCTTTTTCTCATTGTCATCGTAAACTGCCGGGGTTTTTTAAGCTTGCTTCGCCGCATTTTACATCTTTTACATCATATTGTATTTTTGTGGGCAAGGTGATACTATTAAATTTCAAACAGCCAATCCTATTTATTCTATATTTCTGCGTGGTAGTGCATTTGTGTATTCGTATGTAGTTTCTTTTGCTTTGGCGTTAACTTCCTTGAGTACACTGCAACCTCCTTGTATAAAACAATGGGTTTTGAGGGGAAAAATGTTATAAACTCCCAGTGGGCAAAGTACACTATTGAAAAGCACTCTGTATGCTCGTGTTAGAGGGGATAAGAGTTTTGACTGAAGAAGCTCTCTTTTGGGAACTGAGCTCTGGTTACATTTATTACCTCTTCGCTTGTTACCTCAGTCATCAAGGGGGAAGGAGAGGTTCCGGCTAATGGATTTGAAGGACAGGGCAGGCAGGAGAAGCCCGTACAGGTGGAAAAGTCGCAGATGTCGAACGAGTCGGTACCCAAGGAAACTGTCTTTGACTCTCTCGCCCAGGAGCCACTTGAGACGACTTCTTCTCCATCTCCTCCTAGGATTACGCCTGAACATTTCCTTTCTTTGGCTGAGGCCGCCAGTGCCTTTGCCGAGGAAAGAAGGGAGTCCAAGGCACAAGCTCAAGAAAGGAACCGAGTGTCACCCAGGGCCTAACCAGATAGGCAAGCTCAACGGGAGCCCCATTTGGGTCCTCTTGCAGAGGTCGAGCTTCATACCCGATCGAAGATTCCCAGGGCTGAGATTCAGATTGACCCTGCGGTTTTGGCGGATCCCAACCGCCCTGTTCGTAAGTAACTCCTTGCTCGTTTCGACCTCCATGAATTGGAGGTGAAGCAAGAGTTGGTTCGGAGAGTGGCTCGGACAAATCGAGCCCGGGTGGTTAGACCAATGGGAGGGGTGGTGGAGATCTTATGCTGTTCTTTGGAGAGTAGTTCTTCACAGTCGGGTAAGGACTGGTCTAGGAGGGATCCTTATTCTCTTCCTCCTCCATCTTCCTCCCAAGACACTGCGGCCAGCCGACCCTCCCGGGGGTGCCTCACTTCCTATTCTCGTAGGGGAGCAGGGGGTGGCGAGAGGGAAGCTCGAGAACCATTGAGGGGGAAAAGTTTTGACCATAGGGACAGTAAGGGCAGATTTCCACCTCTTCCCAAGGAAGAGACTTCCCGAATTCCAATGTCAGTCTCCACCAAGGGACCTTCTCCGACGGCACCTTTTGTCCGCACTACCGAGGGGCTCTGGCGATCCGAACCTACTGACCCAGAGGTTTCGGATGTGGGACCAGCAGATACATGAGAAGGATTGTGGCGAACTAGGCCTAACGATCCAGAGATTCCGGAAATGGGGATAGCGGATCCGACTGGGGTAGTCAAAAGGGCTCAGTAACTAGTGGAAGTTCTAAAATCCTAGGGCAGCGCTACGGCGGGGATTGGACGTGCCACGGTAGATTGGGAGGCCTTGGAGGAAAAAAGGAGAAAGTTGTGTGAATAAGACTTGAAACTTATAACGGAAGCTTGGCGTAGATCGAGTGGGATTCTCAGCGGGTGGATTCCTCCTACACCATTAACTGAACCGCAGTCACAAACACCAAACAAAGGACAACCTTTTATTGTACGGCCACCACCGGACGTTCTTCCCTCGGAGACTAGTCAAGAACCTCCTCTTCAGCGGGAAGAGGGGGAAGACACAAGACCTAATGTTGATGGTTTAGGTGCAGATTCACCTTCAAAACTCGCGGCGGCTCCTCGAGAAGAGCCCACTTTTGTTTCGGTGGAGTTTTCTTCAGCCGTGGCAACCTTGGTGGAGTTACAACCAGACAAGAGAATTCACATTCCCTTGACACCGTCAACACCTCCTTCGCCACCACCCAGAGCGCCCCTTGATCTTCCTACTTCTCCTCTATTTCCTCCTCCTTCCTCTCAATCTCCAAACTCTAACCCAAAGCCTCGGGGCGCTCCCACCTCCTCTCCTTCATCATCCTTTTCCCCCACTGCGACAATCCGTGGGTCACCAGGTTCGTCTGTCCTACCATACAAATAAGACGTTTACTCACCTCCTCACCATCGTTCCCCATCCTCCAGTTCAATAACTCCTCATCCTGAACCCTCTCGAAGAAGTTCCCGGAGACAGACACCTTTGAAGAGACAGACACCTTCTCCTCAAAGCCTCTAGCCGTCCACGTCTTCTTCACCATCCATTCCCCGAAATCCCCCTTTGAACCGACCTTGGATCCACATCCCATCAGAGGAGACAGTTCTCAAGGATGAACGATACTCTCGTGGATATAGAGGAGTGGACAATCTAACTTCTTCTCCACCCGGCCAGGCAGGTCATCAAACGCGGATACCCTCCGCACCAAGGGGAATATGAGTCCTATCGGTGGGGAATATTATTCCTCCCACCATATTTCATGCGGTAGTATTTCCTCTGTGTGCGGGGGATCCACACCTCTCAGATCCGCACCCCCTACCAGAGGAGTAGACGGTTCCGGTCTCGAGGAAAAGGACATAGGAGTCACTTCGCCGGCCCTGTTTTTCAGTCCCACCTGGCCTTCCTATTCTCAGTTCACCCATTCTGCAGAAGAAGAAAAGGAAATGGGGGACATTTGGATCTTTACAGGAGATAGCTCGGGGATCGTTTTCTCATATTTTGAGTTGTTATGGAAATCGTTCACATTATCCGAAATCAATCAATACAGGGGAGGAGCCATTCCGGATGATTTCAAAACAACTCTTTTCCCCATGATGGTCAACTACCTTTCGGGAGGGGCATTGGCAGTTTACAAGGAGCGTCAACCTCTCTTGATGGCTCTTAGCATCAAGATCTCTGATCCCGCTCTACATGCGACAGTTTAACAAGCAAAGGCTTACTTAGCTGCATCGGCGGTAAAACCTGTGACAGCCACCTTCAATGATGACATGAAGCTGCAGGCCGAAAGAATGGCCTATGTTAACCAACTTCAAGCCATTCAGTCAGCACGGGCAACAACTCGCATGGTGGCCGATCCCAACCCTTGTACTACCTTTCTTAATATCTAAAGACTCTTTTACACTGAGAGGAATGAATCGGGAATCAAGGAATTTACGGAATTCTGATGTTTGAAGAACAAGACTCCCAAGACTCTCTTCAATCGTCTATCCAGCCTTTGCCACAAATACAAGCTGTCGACCATTAATTTTCCGAAAATGGCCACAAAGTATATTATAGCTATCCGCAATTCTTTCGGGCCTATGGGGCAAAATATCTTGGATAACTGGATCGTCAGGCAAGAAATTCAGGACATAAACCTCTTTGCAAAGGACATCTCGCTAGTGGCCATGAAGTTGTACGACCACTTCGTCCACAATGAGGCAAGGGAGAAGGCCGTGACCGGTGAAACTCTGAGACCTCCATAAGTCCTCAGAGTGGACAGCTTTCAAGAAGCCTCTAAGATAATCCTGACCCCTTTGTGTTTCAGCAAAAATAACTGCCACCCTGGCAGACAAAAACACTCACCACCTGCACCCCTATGAAAGCAATACTCCCCTGAGTCGATAGCAAAAAGAATCTCTAAATTTGCTCCCCTGAGCAGTAAGTTATGGAGGGTCAAAGTTGACCTTTTGTACAAAAGCTCTCTGGGAGAGAGGGACCTATCTCCTAATTTTTCTAAGTCCTATCTCTCTCACAGACTCTATCTACTGATGTACGAAACCAATCAGAATACTGTTCCGTACGCAAAAGTACAGCTGCCGGTTTACTTTATGTACGAACATTGTACGACATGGCCCAAATGTCAACACATGTCATATCCGGATTCGGTGCCATAATCTTCGGAGATTCCACGATCCAATGTAATTTCGCCACGCATCATCCGATGTGGCGATGGCCACAAACCGCCAAAATCTTCTTCCGCGATCTCAGCGCTAATTCCGGCCGTTCGATTAGAATCTAATTTAATCGTAGCCGTAATAAATACATGCGCGGTATTTGTTTCACTTACGAAATAAAATGCGCGGTATTGATTTCGTGCATGTACCGTATTCCGTACTTATACATTACCGGATCTATGTATACCGTACATAGTTATAGTTAAATAATTAAACCTATGTATTAATGTTTAACTAAATATCGTACTATATATTACGTAACACTACTGCTAGACTTAACGGCTAAGGCTACCGGCTATTTCCGGTTGTCGGCCAGCAGGTATAAGGATCAAATCCTGTGGCTGGCATATACCTTTTAGTAAATAATCCCTTAACTAGTATAAATTTCCCGTAAACCTCTGGATAGCCTAGGTAGCCATGGCTCTAGCTTCCTCTCCAATCTCTCAGTGACTGCGACAAGTTTGAGAGTTGGAGAGAGAAGTTAGAGGTAGACTGCCTCGGCTTCTTTATTTCTATTCCGACCTATAAAATAATTTAAAACCATTAGTTTCTACAACCAGCAAGGCCAGAGCAAATTTTGCAGGATTTGCAGGGGAAATCTCCTTGAGTGAGGAAAAACAAGCTGACCTTTAAGCTTTGCGAAAGCTTAAAGGGAAGCAAGTAGTTGAGAGTGGGCGAGAACCTGCAATGGGGGCAGAGGACCATGTAATTCTTTACAATTCTCTGAAATGTCAACAACCAGGACATGGGTGGAAGCGCTAAACCAGGAAACTCAAACCAGAGCTGGCACTCAAGCAGAAGGAATGGGAAAAAGAGCGTGCAGAAAGGAATCAAAGACACCACCAGGAACGGCTCAAAGGAGCTGGGGGGCGGGAAAGACCACCCGTAACCAAGGACAATTACTATCCAATATCCCGGAGCGAACCCTCTAACATGTCTCAATCCCAACTACGGCAAATAAAACTTCAAAAGTTTGACCATGCTCAAATCTCCAACGACTTTCGGAGTAAATATACCACCGAAGGCGCAAAGTGCGAAGCTTTCTGTTTTATGGGACACAAGGAAGGACAATGTTTCCGGAAGAACAGAGTTCCTAAGGAAATGATGCAATATTTTCATTTTACGAGAGGAGAAGAAACTGTCGTTAACCATCTTCCCCTTCAACTTCTTTACTTTTAGGGACGCCAAGTTTTGCACACGCCAAAGTCAGCGAAAGAAGCACCAGTTGCTCCGGCTAGACTTATGAAACTCTATGACCTCCATAAGTCCTCAGAATGGACAGCTTCCAAGATGCCTCTATGATAACCTTGACCCCTTTGTGTTTCACTAAGAACAACTACCACCTTGGCAGACAAAAACTCTGGCCACCTTCACCCTTGTGAAGGGAAGTCTCCAAGGAGTCAATAACAAAAAGAATCTTTGAATTTGCTCCCCTGAGTAGTAAGTTATGGAGGGTCAAAGTTGACCTTTTGTACAGAAGCTCTCTGGGAGAGAGGGTCCTATCTACCAATTTTTTCTAAGTCTTATCTCTCTCAAAAACTCTATCTACTGATGTACAGACCAATCATATTACACTATCGTACACAAAAGTTTAGCTACCTGTGTACTTTCTGTACGAATAGTGTACGACATGGCCTAAATGTCGACACTTGGTATATCCGGATTCGCCCTTTTAATCCCCGGAGATGCCGTGATCCAATGTCTTTCCGCCATGTGTCATCCGATGTGGCGATGACCAAAAACCGCCGAAATCCTCTTCCGCGATCTCGGCATTAATTTCCGCCGTCCGATTAAATGAATATTTAATCGTAGCCGTAACAAATACCTGCACGGTATTCATTTCGCTATCGAAACAAATGCGCGGTATTTGTTCCTTTTCCGTACCTTAATCAGTACTTTTACAAAATTGGATCTATGTATCTCGTAAACAGTTGCAGTTAAATGAATTATCCTACGTAATTATATTTAAATAAAAATCAAACCCTATATCATGTATCATTAGTCTTAGACTTAACGGTTATGACTACCGGCTACCAGCTATCTATTATTCCGTAGGTACCTGGTTCAAATCCTGGTTCAGACATCACCCTTTTAGTAAATAACTTATCGGTAAATAATCTAATTTATTTCCCGTAAATCTCTGGATAGCCTAGGCAGCCATGGCTCTAGCTTCCACTCCAACTTCCCAGTGACTGCGACAAGTGTGGGAGTTGGAGAGAGAAGTAAGAGGCAGACTGCCTCGGCTTCTTTCTCTATTTTAATTTTGACCTAGAAAATACTTAAAAAATGAACCATCAATTTCTACACTCCCGTTATTTTCTAGTCAATCATTAATTTTAGACCACACTTCTCCCTGCAGAAAATTAGCTTAGGGGAAGGCACAAGTTTGGTCATCATATCTGCTACCATCTCACTATCTGGTCGGTACTCAAAACTGATTAATTTGTTTTCTACTTTCTCTCGAACAAAGCTGAGTCAAATGTCCTTGTGTTTGGCTTTAAAATTATGTTTAGGATTGGCAGAAATTACGATTGTTGCCGGATTATTACAAAAAAAATTATGTAAACCACTCTTGAGGTGACCAAGCTCAGCAAGCAAAGACTTGACCAACATCAATTCTTTTCCAACAGAGCAAGAGGCCATATACTCAGCCTCCATAAAATAAATTAGACTTCCCACTACTTGCCTGTAACGAATAGTCTGCATGAACTTCTATTCTTCATGAGATAAATCCTCGTTTAACACTATTACTCCTTCTTCCTCACTTCACTCACTTCCCTTCCTTAACTCCATTGGAGTTGTACAACTATTAGCTTTATCCATCTGAAATTTTTCAAGCATGTTCCCTATTGCTTCTTTTTGAGTCAATCTTATAATCATTCTTTTTCGGTCTCTTTCTACTTGAATTCCCAAAATATACTTTGCTTCCCCCATATCCTTCATTTCAAATCTCCCCTTAAGATCGGTTTTCATGTTATTAATTTTTTCCATTGATTTACTTAAAACAAGCAAATCATCAACATAAATTGCAATAAATATAACACCTTTCTCATCTTCAAAAACATAGATTGAGTGATCTAAGCTAATCCGGATATATCCCAGACCGGTAAGAAAATCATCAAGCTTCTTATTCCACTGTCGAGGGGCCTGTTTCAAACCATAAAGAGATTTAATCAGCCGGCATACCTTACTCTCCTCTCTTTCCTCCACAAATCATTTGTGTTGTCGCATAAAGATCTCCTCTTCCTATTCTCCATGCAAAAAGGCTGTCTTGATGTCCATCTGGTGCACCTCCTTGTCTTTTGCTGCTGCCAGACTGAGAAGTATGCGGACGGAAGGAACTCTGACGACCGGGGCAAAGGTTTCCTCGTAGACAATTCCCTCCTTTTGTGTAAATCCCTTTGCCACTAATCGAGCCTTGTAGCGCTCAATTGTGTTATCTAGGTTCAGTTTTAATTTGAAAACCCACTTATAACCGATTGGTTTTCGGTTAGGTGGACAATCCACTAGCTCCCAAGTATTCGCTGCCATAATTGAGGCCATCTCCTCATTAATGGCTGTCTTCTACCGGTTCCTTTCTAGACAAGTCATCGCCTCTCCATAAGTCTGAGGTTCATCTTGATGAGATAGTTTTGTTACCTTGTTATTAACATAATTTTCTTGCAATCTTTTGCTACTTCTCCTTCCCCCCTCGAAATCTGTGGCCGAAATAGATGGTTCTCGTGGATTCTTTCGAATAATCTCGGCTTCTCCCCTATCCCTTGATTCCGAATCAATTTCCACCACGTCTTCCGCTTCGAGTAGAGTTGTCACTGGAGCTTCCGCATCCGAGTCGTTTTCGGTGTGATTTGTACGTGTAAGAAGGTCATCTTTTCTAAAAACCTAGATAGTTAGGAATCTCAAAGTCATCGGAATTTTCTGACTCAAATCTGATTATTACTGACTTTATATACTTGAAGGGATCCACAAACTTTCCTTCATCTATAACTATAAGATGCTTTACTAAGATTATATCTTCCCTTTTTAGATCATAATCGATATATCCTTTAACATCCTCATCATATCCTAAAAAGTATCCCGGTTTTCCTTTAGGATCTAGCTTCCAATTAGACTGATCTGTATCTAGACTGAATACTTAACAACCAAAAACCTTTAAGTGAGATATGTATGATTTCTAGAATGTCCATCTCTCATAAGGTGTTTGGTCTTTTATAGCTGAAGTGAGAACTCTATTCTTGAGGTAATTAGCACAGTTCATTGCTTCTGCCCAAAACCTTTTTCCTATCTTCTTATTTGACAACATACTTCTAGCACTATCACTTACTGTTTTATTTAACCTTTCAGCTACTCCATTTTTTTCCGAGTTTTTTGAAACTGTCTTTGGTGTTGGACTCCATCTTCCCTCATAAAATCCTCAAATTGGCTAGAGGTATACTCTCCACCATTGTCACTCCTTACTCTCTTGATTGGAGTTTCATGGAGTTTTTCGCTCCATGCTTTATATTTTCTAAAACAATCCTGAGATTCTGACTTGTTTTTAAAAAAACACACCTTGGAATACCGAGACCAATCATCAGTGATAGTCATCATAAATCTCTTCCCCCCCGGTGAGGGCACTTTAGCCGGTCCCCAAATATCTGTGTGTACTAGATCTAGAATTTTTTCTCCCTTATAGGTGGCTGTTTTAGGAAAGGATAATCTGTGTACTTTACCTTGAGCACATCCACTACAATCACTTATGTTATCACTCTCACTGAACTGAATCCCTTCCACTACTCTCATTTTTTTCATCTCTCTTAACTTATCTAGATTCACATGCCCAAGCCTTTTATGCCACATCATAATATCATGAACACCAGCATAATAAAGTTTCTTTCTTTCATTACTTAAAATCAGCCTAAACATCCCATGGCTACCTTTCTCAGCAATGAAATAGACATCCTCCTCAAACCAAGCAGTAAAGACTCCTTTCCTAGTGCTAGTAAAAAAACCCTTATCATCTAATACAAATGTAGAGATGAGGTTTTCTTCACCTCCAGAATAAACAATACATCGGAGAATGTTACTATGGATGTCTTTTCTTCTATTAACACTTTCAGATCTATCGATCCTACAAGAGTAGTGGTGACTATCCTCCCATCCCCGTACTCTATCTTTACGGTGGGAATCTTTCTTATCTTAGTTAACAGGTGCCTATCGTTGCACATATGCATGAAGGCACCTGAATCTAAAATCCAGCCCGCTTCACCTTTCAATCCACCGTAAGCAAATTTCTACCTTCGTGGAATTTTGACCTCGTTTTTCGCCTCTAACTCCTTATCCAAAAGGAGCTCTTCATCCTCGTCTTTCGATTCCGCCTCATGTACCTATGTCACAAGAGCCTTTTTCTTTCCTCTCCGGGTTCCACTGGTCTGCCCCTCCTCTAACCAAAGCTCAGTTAGCTTAGTGCACTCTGCCATATAGTGCTCTGGTTTCTTACAAAAATGCCATAAACCTTTGGGAGCCCTTGGTCTGAACTCGTCGGTCTGATTTTTCTGCTCCCTCCCTCCATAGTTTCCGACTGGTTTTCAGGAATCCCTATTTCTCCAATCGGTCACAGTTGCTAAGGCTTGCCCACTCTTTCCTCCCCTTTGGATCTCAATCGTATTCTCCCGAACGAGAATCATCCCTACCACTGAGTTCCATATCCACCTTGAGTCCGGCAAGTCTTGCACACGGTTGACTATGTACTCATCGGGTAACTTCATCAGTAAACTGTTAACCTTTTCTTTTTCACTAAAATCTTTTCCCACACTCTCTAGCTCCACGAAAAGAGTGTAGCAAGCTCATTGCAAAAATCCAACATCTTCCCCCCTTTGTATACATAATCCTTAACTTTTTGATCAGCCAACTGTTGTTGTTGAATCTTACCACTTCGGTACATCTCTATGAGAGCCTTCTAAAGATCGGATGCCTTTTCTACCTGCAAATGAGGACATGCAAGCCCTTGAGTAAAATGGCAGAGGATTAAGTGCTTTGCCGCCATATTGTTGAAGACCCAGGTTTTACTATCATTCTCCTCGTTCCTAGGAATATGTGACATGAATGCTGAACCAGTTGCTATTGGTGTCGTCGTCTCCTTCTCCACTCCTTTGTCCACCACCTCTCTTTCCTTTGTCTCCTCCGTTGAAGATGGATCTGCTTTCTTTGTGAATCTGCTTCCTCCAAACCTTGGAGGAATTCCAAGACTTGATGGACGCCCCACTCGTCATCTCACTATCCCCCAAAACCTTTTTTTGCATAGAGCTTCTGTCATCATATTTTCCCAGTATATGAAGCTTGTTCTATTAAATATGGGTACCCTAGAGGGTGGGCCGATAACATGAAACTCTGAGACCTCCATAGGTCCTCAGAATGGACATTTTGCAAGAAGCCTCTAAGATATCTTGAACCCCTTTGTGTTCCAGCAAAAATAACTTCCACCCTGGCAAACAAAAACTCTGACCACATTCACCTTTGTGAAGAGAAGACTCCCCTGAGTTGATAGCAAAAAGAATCTTTGAATTTGCTCCCCTGAGCAGTAAGTTATGGAGGATCAAAGTTGACCTTTTGTACAGAAGCTCTCTGGGAGAGAGGGTCCTATCTCCTAATTTTTCTAAGTCCTATCTCTCTTACAAACTCTATCTACTGATGTACGGACCAATCATATTACACTATCGTACACAAAAGTACAGCTGGCGGTGTACTTTCTGTACGAATAGTGTACGACATGGCCTAAATGTCGACACGTGGTATATCCGGATTCGCCCTCTTAATCCCCGGAGTTGTCATGATCCAATGTCTTTCCGCCACGTGTCATCCAATGTGGCGATGACCAAAAACCGCCGAAATCCTCTTCCGCGATCTCGGCATTAATTCCGGCCGTCCGATTAAATGAATATTTAATCGTAGCCGTAACAAATATCTGCGCGGTATTCGCTTCGCTATCGAAACAAATGCGCGGTATTTGTTCCTTTTCCGTACCTTAATCAGTACTTTTACAAAATTGGATCTATGTATCTCGTAAACAGTTGCAGTTAAATGAATTATCCTACGTAATTATATTTAAATTAAAATCAAACCCTATATCATGTATCATTAGTCTTAGACTTAACGGTTATGACTACCGGCTACCAGCTATCTATTATTTCGTAGGTACCACGTTCAAATCGTGGTTCAGACATCACCATTTTAGTAAATAACTTCTCGGTAAATAATCTAATCTATTTCCCATAAATCTCTGGATAGCCTAGGCAGCCATGGCTTTAGCTTCCACTCCAACTTCCCAGTGACTGCGACAAGTGTGGGAGTTGGAGAGAGAAGTAAGAGGCAGACTGCCTCGGCTTCTTTCTCTATTTTAATTTAGACCTAGAAAATACTTAAAAAAGGAACCATCAATTTCTACAACTTACACCGGAGATCATCATTTAGCAGCAGAGTCAGCAAATGGCCGCAATGGCTGCAGAATTGGCTGCCCTCCGCTTGGGATCATCTTCCCGGCCTGCTCCTCTAACTCCTGCACAAAGGCTCCAAAGACAAAATCATGAGTTATTACATAAGCTAGCGGAGCTTGAACTTCAAAGCACAGCGGGTACTAACTGTTGTTCTACGACCACCGGTGCAGGTGGAGCAGCAGCAGCAGTAGTAGTAAAAGTAGATATGATTCACTCATATAAGCTTATCAAGAATCCTTTCAAACAGTTGCTTTTTACAGCTTACCAAATCTGATTCAAAGGTTCAACCTGCTTCAAACTATGCCACGGTATAGAATTCCACAAAGACTGACAACTCCTAAAGTTTAAGTGCAATTGATCCATCATACACCAAGATTGGTAACTCAGAAGTTACCCAAAAACAGTGTGCAGATTACACGGTCTGGAAGTCTGGATACATAAAGTGTTCTACGTCCTAAGTCTTATAATCTTCACTCAGTTGTCCTACTACATAAACTTGTCTTGCCGATACAAGTGTTCTAAAAGATACGTCCAAAAGAAATAAACTACCACTAAGGTCTACGTGCTCCTAATAAAGCTAAAACTAATCTATCACCGTTCAATCAATATTACTGAGAATCTTATACAGATGATTTGATCAAATACTTGTCGCTTGGCTTAGTGAATCTCGTTGGTTGACTTGATTCATATCAACCATAGCATCGCAGTCTAATTCCTGATCACATTCAAATATCTGAAGCTTCGTAGCAGCTGCGTTGTCCCATACCAAAAATAGCGACAACTGCGTTTGTCTTGTTGCATAGCAGCTGCGTTGTCCTTTACCAAAATATCCACGATTGCGTTTGTCTTGTTGTGTCGCAGGTTGCGTTCATCCGTACGGACCATATCAAAAATAACCGCAGCTAAGCTCGTTCCATCTGCGTTGCAGTTGCTTTATCCAATCTGCGCCGCAGCTGCTTTATTTCATTAGATGTTTCACACATGTATGTGAGTGTTGGTGCAATTCAAATGTACATGATATGTCCCTAAATGGCGACGCGTGTCCTTTTACGCTTCAAATTCAATCTTTTTGCCGTAACACTAATTTACTGAGACTTAAAGCTTTCCAAAAACAACATTCCCCCAAAGCTTTAGACTTAATGTATCAACGTCGCTGCGATGTTAGAGCCGCGCAGCTGCGATGTCATACTTAGCGTAGCATGACAGCAAAGTAACGGAGTATAGCAGCATAGCAACGCAGCAAATAACGTAGTCAACTAGTCTCACTACACCCTGATTTTCGACTAGCGCAGCATGGCAGTATCGCAGTGCAGCAACTCAACTGTTCACTCAATCCCACGGCATCCCTACAATACTTTAGCTTAGGAGTAGGAAGGGCTTTAGTAAACATATCAGCAATCATTTTTGCATCTGGCAAATAGCATAATTTAATCACCCTAGAGAACACTTTTCCCTTACAAAGTGTAATCTCACATCCATCTGCTTACTCTTGAAATGATGACTCGGGTTAGAGGCAATGGCAATGGCAGCCTGGTTATCACACTAGATCACCGATGGACCAACCTGCATGTATCCCAATTCTTGCAGCATGGATTTTACCCATAAGAGTTCCTTGAGAGTCGAACTCGCTGCCATATATTCTGACTCCATCGTTGATTGTGCCGTAACCTTTTCAAGTTTGTTGCTCCAGCACCAAGTCTCGTTCCCACTTTGTAGAACAAATCACGTGGTGGATTTTCGGCTTGGCATGTCGCCATAGCTTGCATCACTCCATGTTTGCAGCTTAACTTCTCCTCCGCCAAGTGTGAGTTTGAGATCTTTGGTTCCTGCCAAATATTTTAAGACTCTCCTTACTGCATCACGGTCAAACTTTCCCGGATTCGCTAAACTTACTCATTACCCCAACTGCTGCGGCAATATCTGGAAGGGTAGAGTTCATGTAATATATCAAGCTTCCCACTATCTTTCTATAAGGTATTAGTGTCATAGAATCATCCTCCCTTGACCATGAATACTCATTAATAATGAAACATGTTTCTGTTTCTTCTCCCTCTAACTTATGCCGAAACTCGATTAGAGTTACACATCCTTTTCCCCCCCGCATTCCATACTCATCTTACATGTTTATAGCCTCTTTTTGAGTCAATTTTATTAATCTCTTATTTTTGGCCCTCTCTACGTGTATACCCAAATTATATTTTGCCTCACCAGGGTATTTTATTTCGAATCGTGAATTTAATGCAGGTTTGATTTTGTTAATTTCAGCCATTGATTTGCTAATTAGCAGTAAATAATCTACATCCACTGTTATTTACACTATCCCATCCTCACTTTTTAGAACGTAGACAGAGTGATTATAACTTACCCTTTAAAATCCTAGGCTAGTTAAGAATTCATCAAGGTTAAGATTCCATTGTCTAGGGGCATGTTTTAGACCGTACAGAGATTTTAACAATTTGCATACTAAGTGCTCTTTTCGCGGCTCTGCATACGTTTCTGGTTGCTACATGTAAATGGTCTCCTATTGTTCTCCATACTTTGTCTTTACATCCATTTGATGTATTTCCATATTTCTTATAGCAGTTAGGGAAAGCAAAATCCTAACTGTCGAAAATCTTACAACCGGAGAAAAAATTTCTTCAAAATAAATTCCTTCCTTTTTATTATACCCCATTGCAACAAGTCTGGCCTTATATCGTTCAATGGTGTTATCGAGATTTAACTTCACCTTGAACACCCATTTGCTGCCCATCGTTTTCCTGTCCGGAGGTTGGTCCACAAGCTCCTATGTCCGAGCCTCCATGATCGACTTTATTTCGTCGTTTACTGCCTCGATCCAGTGAATTTGCTCTTGTGATGAGAAGGCCTCTCGGATGGATAGAGGCTTACCTGAGGTTGCCGAGTAGGCAAAGTGAGAGCTTGCTTGCAGGCAGCTGCTGGATCGTCTTCCCCTCGGAAATTCTGAGGTTGAGATTGTTAGATCCTGCGCATTTCGTCGATTGCGCTTGTTGCGATTTTTCTGTATTGTCCGCTGTTGGTCTGTTTGGAACTGAACTTGTTGAGGAACTCGTGGATCTTCAGATTCTTGGTGTATTATAGGAGAATTTTGAACCTGCGGTACAATTTCATGAACGCAATCTAAAATAACATATTCGTGTACCTTTTGTTGCTTTTACTGCTCTGTCATATCAAATAGATCTTTTGATTCCTGCTCATCTTTCACAATTATATTTCTTACTACATCTATCTTTTGCCTTTCAAACACAGAGACTCGATAACCTTTTGAGTGATCATCATATCCAAATAAAATACCCTGTAATCCCTTTGGTTCCATTTTCCGTTTATCACTAGATGTATCTAAGATGAAGCATTTACTTCTAAAGACCTTGAAATGAGTGACATCCGGCTTCCTACCTGTCCAGATTTCGTAAGAAGTAGTGTCTACCGATCTTGATCTTATCCTATTTTTAATATAAACTGCACAATTTAAAGCCTCAGCCCAAAATTTCAGATCCACATTTTTATCTGCAAGCATTGACTTGGAGCTCTCCGTGAGAGTTTTATTTTGCCTCTCCAAGACCCCATTTTGTTCTGGTGAATATGAAACAGTTTTAAGATGACTTATACTTTCATCAAGTAAAAAAATTACAAATTCCTTTGACGTATATTCGCCTCCATTGTTCGATTTCAACTCCAAAATTGGTAAATTATAGAGTTTTTCCACCCAAGCTTTATAGTGTTTGAAGTGACCAAACACTTCGCTTTTATCCTTCATGAAGTATATTTTCGTAAACCTCGAAAAATCATCTGTGAAGATGATCATATATTTCATCCCCCCTACAGATGGTACCTTTACAGGACCAAAAACATCCGAATGAATTTGTTGTAATAGTCTGGTTGATCGATGCTTAGACTCAATAGGAAATGGCATTCTGTGGATTTTTCCCAAAGCGCAGCCATCACATGTTCTATCCTGCTGATCTGTGATTGATACACCCTCTGTTGATATTTGGGTATTTTCTAGGTCTGTATTAGGATAGAAAAAGAGCTGAGGCGGTCTGCCTCTAACTCCCCTATCCAAGCCCCCACACTTGTTGTAGTCACTGAAGGCTGGATAGGGAGCTAGATACGGTAAAGGATAACTCAGATTCGT
>JBBHKE010001377.1:386186-404965 GCA_037447655.1 Zygnema cylindricum | reverse complement strand
TCAGAGAATAGATAGCCGGTAGCCTTAACCGTTAAGTCTAGAAATAGTGATACATAGTATATAGTACGATAATTATTTAAACATGTACACGTAGGATAAATCATTTAACTATAACTGTTAACGAGATACATAGATATGGTAGTGTAAAAGTACGAATAACGGTACGGATAAGAAATCAATACCGCGCATTGATTTCGTAAGCGAAACAAATACCGCGCATGTATTTATTACGGCTACGATCAAATGCGAGTTTAATCGGACGGCCGGAATTAGCGCCGAGATCGCGGAAGGAGAATTCGGCGGTTTGTGGGCATCGCCACATCGGATGACACGTGGCGAAGTTACATTGGAGCGCGGCATCTCCGAGGATTAAAGGAGCGAATCCGGACATACCACGTGTCGACATTTAAGGCATGTCGTACAGTGTCCGTACATAAAGTACACCGGCAGCTGTACTTTTGCGTACGGAACTCTAATCTGATTTGATCTGTTTATCAGTAGATAGAGTCAGTGAGAGAGATAGGACTTAGAAAAATTAGAAGATAGGACCCTCTCTCCTAGAGAGCTTCTGTACAAAAGGTCAACTTTGACCCTCCATAACTTACTGCTTAGGGGAGCAAATTCAGAGATTCTTTTTGTTATCGACTCAGGGGAGTCTTGTCTTCACAAGGGTGAAGGTGGTCAGAGTTTTTATCTGCCACGGTGGCAGTTATTTTTGCTTAAACACAAAGGGGTCAGGATTATCCTAGAGGCTTCTTGGAAGTTGCCCACTCTGAGGACTTATGGAGGTCTCAGAGTTTCAAAAACGGCCAACCAGCCGATAAGTTATGAGGTGGAAAAGATGTCAATTTATACAAACTCTCAAAGAGAGGGGCGACTATCTAAAAAAAATGCTAAGTCTTACTTCCCTATCAAAACCCCTATCTACTGTTGAAAATAGGTAATTAATAGTTCACTTCTCTAAGTTATTTCCACTTTAAAGAGAGAGAGTGAGGATCAAAGGCATGCCATGGCTGCCGCGATATTTAGAAAGTGGCAGAGTTAGAAGTATAGGATATTTTACCAAAATGGTGCCTAGGTCCAGATTTAAACATAGGTCAGCAAACTTCTTTGTAGTCCTACGCCTTAACCACTATAGGGTTATCGAAACGATACACGTGACGGGTTCAAAGATATATATTAACGCAACAGCTAATTAACACCAGACTAACGAAAAGGAACAATTTATGCATGTACGCGAACCTGAACGGTGTAAAATATGTTTTGATCGGAGAACCAGCATAAGAGCCGCCACGCGAAGTGAGCTTTTGGCGGCATACGGAGATAGCGTCACGAGGTGCCACGTGGCACCACATTATTTGATACCGAAGAAGATGGGAGGAGGAACCATGGCTTCCGATTTGACAGGTGTCACCTTGTAGACCTTGTCCTACAATGGTCGTACAATAAGTACATCGCCCATTGTACCTTCTTCTGCTATATAGTGTTCCTATTGGACTAGGATTTAGTAGTTGGTATTCGTGAGTAGGCAGACCAAGACTTAGTGATATTTAGGGACCTCTCTCTTAGAGAGCTTGTAATCATAAAGGTCATCTTTGACCGACCATAACTTACTGCTTATGGGAGCGAATTCAGTGATTCTTTTTGTGTTTGACTCAGGGGAGTCTTGTCCTCATAAGGGTGAGGGTGGCCTGAATAATTTTGTGCCTGGGCGGCGCTTATTCAGTGGGAAAGTAGAAGGGGCAAATATTATCCTAGAGGCTTTACATAGGCTGCTCAATTTGTTGGTCAATAGAGACCACAAAATTTCAGGTTATGGGCCCACCCTTTAGGGTTCCCATATTTGATGGATCAGACTTTTTGTATTGGGAAATGATGATGGAGGGAAAACTATTTGAGAAGCATCTATGGGGCATAGTGTCTGGACAAATTCGATGCCCACCTCCACTTTGGTTTGGAGGGACACGTTTTTCTGGCACCTCCGTCATTAGAGTAGTCAGAACAGCTGCCACCATCACCGAGGATGAAGATGAGGAAGAAGAGGAGATTGTCGTGGAAGGAGAAAAGGGAGGAGTTGCAACTCAAGTGACACCATTGTCGAAGACGATACCGGAAAAAGCACCACCTGCAACGTTGACAAGGGTTCAAACCGACAAATCAGAGTATGAAAAGTGGAACTACAAAGACAAGGTTGCTAAGCTCTTAATTGTTAAAAGTGTAGCAAAAGGCATTGCCATTCCCCTTATGCATGTCAAATCTCCATCTCAGATTTTGATATCTCTAGTTAACAAATATAAAAGTGGATCATTGCAGCAGCAACAGCTGGTAGAAAATAAGATCGCAGCTTATACTAATAAAAGAGGAAGCATGAATAATTATTGCAATGATTTAGGAGCATTGTTTGGAGAGCTAGAGAGTACAGGTAACTCATAGTCTGAGAGACAAAGAGTGAATACATTAATGATAAAACTACCTGAAGAGTATGAGAATATCATTAACCAATTACAGGACATAGGAGATAGCAATTGGAATTGGGATGACACAGTGGGAATGATTTTAGTTAAAGAAAGCACCATAGAGCTTAGGAGAGGGAGTCCAAGTGTTCAAGCATTGTCTCCATGAGCTGATTGGCGGAAGCGTGATGAGGAAAGAGGGAAAGATCCCTATCGAAACTTTGGTGAAAGAGGAGAAGGAGGTGGCTGATTTGATAGACAGGGGAGAGGAACTTCTTGAAAAGGATTATGTCACTTCTGCAAGAAACCGGGACACTATATAGCAGATTGTGTCAAACTTGCATATCTTCAACTGAAAGATGGACAAGGAACCTCAAAGGATGGAGGAAAGAAAAAGGCTTTCTTGACTCAAGTTCATGATGAGGAAGAGGACGAAGAAACCGAACAGGAAGCGGAGCTTGAGGAGCTTCTTCTTAATCCAAAAACCACTAAAAATCATGTCGACATTCCACGGTGACAAAAGTGAGCTTTCGGAGGTAAGAGGGATCCACCTGAGGATGGGTGGATCATAGACTCATGGGCCTTAATGCATATGTGCAAAGATAAGAGGTGGTTCACTAAACTGAGAAAGATCCCAACAGTTGAAATATAGTATGGAGATGGTAGAGTGGAAACCACAAGTCTTGTTGGAACAGTTGACTTGAAGGTTTTAGTTGATGGAAAAGCCTCAATTGTAACACACTCTCAGACGTTCTTTCCATTCCACAGCTTAGCAAGAACCTAGTCTCAAGAACTGTCCTAGATGAAAAGGAGTTTGAAACAAGAAATAGGAATGGAATCTTCACTGCAAGCTTTGATAATGAGGTTTATTTCATAGCTGAGAAGGGCAGTTAAGGGATGTTCAAAATTATTCTTTGCAATGAAAAGAGTGTTCTCTACTCGTGTGCAAGTGAGATGATGCTTTGGCACAAAAGGTTGGAGCATATGCATCTAGATAGATTAAAGAAAATGAAGAAAAATGGAATAGTGGAGGGTATTATTTTTGAGGATGATGTGTTCTTTGATGATTGTAGTGGATGTGCCCAAGGGAAGATTCATAGACTTCCATTTCCAAAGGCAACCACATTTAGGAGAGAGAAAGCATTGGATCTAATTCACACTAATGTTTGGGGACCAACTAGGTATGCTTCAAATGGGGGGAAGAGATGGATGTTAACCATCACAGATGATTGGACAAGATACACGAAGGTATACTTTCTCAGACATAAGTTAGAGGTATTAAGATGTTTCAAAGAGTTTTAAGTATGGAGTGAAAAAATACATGAAACCTCAATAAAAGAGATAAGGAGTGATAATGGGAAAGAATACACCTCAAGGGAATTTGAAGAATATCTTAAAGAAGAAAGAATTCATCATGAGAAAACTGTTCCCTATAATCCGGTACAAAATGGCGTAGCAAAAAGAGTGAATAAAACTTAAGGAGATATGTCCAGAAGTATGTTAACTGATAAGAGGATAGGGTTGCAATTTTGGGATGAGTCTATGAACTATGTTAATTTCATCAAAAATAGAAACCTTACCGCAGCAAATAAGGAGGAAACTTCGTATGAGAGGTGGACAGGAAGAAAGCCTGATTTGTCTAGTTTAAGAGTGTTTCGAAGTCAAGTCTACAGTTTGGATTCCGGTAAGACTAAATGGAAGATAGAGGGAAGAGGAAAACCAAGATATCTTGTAGGATATGATGAGAGCACAAAAGGATACCGGGTGTACGACTTGAAAAAGAGAGATATAATTTTGGTAAAACACATAGTGGTGATGAATGAAGAGAAGTCCATTGATCCATTCAAATATAATAAAGAAGACAAAATCAGATTTGAAACGGATCAATTTTCTGACTTTGACTTTGAAGAGAAGGAAGATGGAGGAAAAGAAAAATCTGCAGATCTACCAAAGGAGAAGGAGGAAAGGATAACATCCGAGGCAACGCCACAATACGAAGTGGAAACCGATGAGGAACTTGATAAGACACCGAAATTGGAAGATAGGAAAGCTGAAAATCTTCCTAAACGAAACCCTAGGATGCCTTCCATACCTGCGTCCGATTTTGAAGGGGGGAGAAAAAGAAGTAAACGACTTCAAAAAAAACAAGTAAATAACCAACTCACAAAGATGTCTCACCCAGTTGAACCTCATATATATTTAGAGGCCATAAACACCCCAGAAAGTAGCTGGTGGATCACTACTATTAATGAAGAAATGGCCTCCATCATGGAAGCCAATACATGGGAGTTGGTAGATTGTCCACCGGACCGAAAACCGATCGGATGTAAGTGGTTTTTTAAACTTAGATTAAACCCGGATAATACCATTGAAAGGTGCAAAGCTAGGTTAGTTGCAAATGGGTATACCCAGAAAGAGGGGATAGACTACGAAGAAACCTTTGCACCTGTAGTAAGATTTCTTTCTGTTAGAATCCTTTTAAGTTTAGCCGCAGTAAAGGATATGGAAATACACCAAATGGATATTAAAATGGCCTTTTTGCATGGAGAGTTGGAAGAAGAAATTTACATGAGGCAACCGGAAGGATTCGTGGAAAGTGGGGAAGAAAAAAAGGTTTGCAAATTGATAAAATCACTCTATGGGCTTAAGCAAGCCTCGCGACAATGGAATATAAAACTGGACGAATTTCTTACCAGTTTGGGGTATATCAAAACTAGTTCAAATCACTCTATATATTTATTTGAGGATGAGAATGGAGTGATATTTATTGCTATTTATGTGTTTGATTTGTTGGTCTTAAGCAAGTCCTTAGATAAGATTAACAAAGTAAAACGGGATCTTAGAAGCCGTTTTGATATGGAAGATCTCGTTGAAGCGAAGTACATTTTGGGAATTCAAATGGAGAGAGATAGAGGGAATAGGATTATAAGACTCCCACACAAAAAAACAATTGGTAATATGCTAGAAAAATTTCAGATGGAAAAAACAAATGGGTGTACTACTCCCATGGATTTGAAGAAAGTGTTTGAGGGGAGTGAAGAGAGAGGAATTTTGACTTTTAATGATGAGATGGATGAGATAGAAAGAAAATTTATGGAAAATATCCCTTATCGGCAGATTGTAGGCAGTTTAATCTATTTTATGAACTCTACCCGTCCGGATATAGCCGCAGCTGTAAATGTCATTAGTAGAAGTCTAAATGAACTAAGAAAGAGAGACAGAAAGGCTGCCAAAAGGGTGATGAGGTATCTGGTGGGGACAAGGGAATTGTGGTTGCATTTGGGAGGGGAGCACAGTGACATCACCACGTGGAGTGATGCCTGTTATGGAGATGTGCCTTTAAGGCGGTGTAAGACTGGATATGTGTTGCAAATTGGATCCGGTGCATGTTGTTGGAGTAGCAAGCAACAAAAAGTAGTTGCTCAGTCCACTATGGAGGCTGAATACATGGCTTCCTGTGCTCCAACCAAAGAATTAATGTGGGTTAAATCTCTCCATGAAGAACTTGGGTTCATGAAGTCTGGAACTCAAAATGTTTTTTGTGATAATGAAGTTGCTATCTCTATTGCAGCTAATTTGAAACATCATTTCAAAGCTAAACATATGGATATTAGACTAAGCTTTGTCAAAGAGAAGGTAGAAAGTAAAATAATTAAACTGGTTCATAAAACTGATAAAGAAATGATTGCAGACATGATGACAAAACCAGTGCCTTCCCCTAAGTTGATTTTTTGCAGAGAAAATTGTGGACTAAAATTAAAAAGTGACTAGGAATTAAGAGGAGTGTTGAAAAGAGGTAATTAATAGTTCACTTCTCTAATTTATATCCACTTTAAAGAGAGAGAGTGAGGATCAAAGGCACGCCATGGCTGCCGCGATATTTAGAAAGTGGTAGAGTTAGAACTAGAGGATATTTTACCAAAATGGTGCCTATGTCCAAATTTAAACCTAGGTCTGCAAACTTCTATGTAGTCGTACGCCTTAACCACTATGGCGTTATCGAAACGATACACGTGACGGGTTTCAAAGATATATCAATATTAACGCAACAGCTAATTAACACCAGACTAACGAAGAGGAATAATTCATGCATGTACGCGAATCTGAACCGTGTAAAATATGTTTTGATTGGACGGCCGACATAAGAGCCGCCACGCGAAGTGAGCTTTTGGCGGCATACGGAGATAGCATCACGAGGTGCCACGTGGCGCCTTATTATTTGATAATAAAGAAGATGGGAGGAGGAACCATGACTTCCGATTTGACAGGTGTCACCTTTTAGACCTTGTCGTACAATGGTCGTACAATAAGTACATCGCCCATTGTACCTTCTTCTACTATATAGTGTTCCTATTGGACTAGGGTTTAGTAGTAGGTAGTCGTGAGTAGGCAGACCAAGACTTAGTGATATTTAGGGCCCTCTCTCTAAGAGAGCTTGTAACTATAAATGTCATCTTTGACCAGCCATAACTTACTGCTCAAGGGAGCAAATTTAGTGATTTTTTTTGCGTTTGACTCAAGGGAGTCTTGTCCTCACGAGGTGAGGGTGGTTTGAATACTTTTGTGCCTGGGTGGCGCTTATTCAGTGAGAAAGTGGAAGGGGCAGATATTATCCTAGAGGCTTTACATAGGCTGCTCATTCTGTGGGTCAATGGAGACCACAGAATTTTATCTACTAGAGTACGATCCAATCAAATAACTGTAAAGTACAGAAAGGTACTACGGCCGATATTTTTTTCTTACGGCTTTTGTACAACAAGGCAATTGAGTGGACGCGTTTCCACATGGTACTCATCCGTATATTAAGCGGAATTCTCGCGACCAAAGATATTCTCTCTACGTGGCGCCAGGTCATGCCACGTCCAAAAACGTCAAAGTGACCATTCCGCGATCTCGGCAGCGATATGTGTCGTTGGATAAAAACCGACATTAAATGTTAACCGTCGAAACAAATGGCCGATTCATTTGTTTCATGCGGGGTCACGTTCGCACTAAATATTAACTAGTTATATGTCCCTTCATTCATTTGTCCGTTAATCGGATGAAAGATCATAATATAGTTTAAGTAATTACGACACCATATGTACATTAACGAACTCCTACGACAGACTGGTTAGAGATGACGGCTACGTTGCGCTTTGCGTGTCGAAGGTTCGAGTCTTGCCGGACTCAACCTTTTTGTTGAAAGTGACTTATGTCACTCTTTAGTCTTGCCTATGGAGCTGAGGCGGCCATAGTTCCACCACTCCCTCTCTCTTTCAATGACTACAACAAGTATGGGGGATAGAGGAAAGAGGTGGAGACAGACTGCTTGCGCTTTTCTTTTCTTTTTTTATTAAGTTATCCATACCTAGAAAATACTTCATAAATCTAGTGATTTCAACAACGGTATCATACCACACATATTTTGTACTCTTTGCAAACGCTTGTCAGATGCCATCTCATTAATTGCAACGCTTGTCAGATGCCAGCTCATTTTTTTTTGCGTTTCTGCTTTTTTGCGTGACGAATGAGCGCTTCAACAAATAGCGTGACGAATGGTCCGTGAAAAAAATAGCGTGACGAAAGCTCATTACGAGATCACTTTCATGATTTCCGTTGAATTTTTGAACGCATATATCATGTGCAAAAAATTTCGATCTCCGTTGGTTTACCGTCGTGACACGTATATTCATTATCCAACATGTCACGACTCAATTTTTCCTGTAAATGGTGATGTACCTCGAATGTACCTCCTCGAGGTACATCACCATTTACATAAACTTTTGAAGCCAATGCTTCGCGAAAAAACATCCTGTAGAAATTGATGGTTCTTTTAGTATTTTCTAGGTCTAAAATAAAGTGCAAAAAAAGAAGTCGAGGCAGTCTGACTCTAACCTCTCTCTACAACTCCCACACTTTTTGCAGTCACTGAGAAGTTAGAGAAGAAGCTAGTGTCATGGTTGCCTATGCTATCCAGAGATTTACGGGGTAGTATAGTAGTTGATTTACTAAAAGATAGATTGTCACTTACATGATATGATCTTGGTACATGCAGATAGGAAATGTCGCCGGTAGCCTGAAGCCTGATCAATTTAGTATAGAATTAGTGGTAGACGATAAAGGGTTTAATAATTATATAAACGATTACATTTAGGTTAAATCATTTAACGTCCACTATATACGGCATACATAGATTCAGTTATAAAAGGTATGGGTTACGAGTACAAAGAATAAATAAGTACCGCGCATTTGATCCGATAGCGAAACAAATACATCGCAAATATTTATGAAGGCTACGATTGAAATCGGCATTCAATCGGACGGGTGGAAAGGATGCCGAGATCGCGGAAGAAGATTTTGGCGGTTTATGGTCGCCACCACATCGGATGACACGTGGTACCACAACATTGGATTTCGACATCGCTAGGGATTATGGAAACAAATCCAAAAAAGACACGTGTCGACAATATGGTCATGTTGTACAATGTTCGTACATAAAGTACACTGGCAACTGTACTTTTATGTACACTACAGTAATATGATTGGTGCCGTACGTCAATAGATAGAGTTTTAGAGAGAGATAGCACTTAGAAAAATTTGATAGATCGGACCCTCTCTCCTAGAGAGCTTCTATACAAAAGGTCAACTTTGACCCTCCATAACTTACCGCTCAGGTGAACAAATTCAGAGATTCTTTTTGCTATCGACTCACGAAAATCTTCTCTTCACAAAGGTGAAGGTGGTTAGAGGTTTTGTCTGCCAAGGTGGCAATTATTTTTGCTGGAAAACAAAGGGGTTCAAGATATCTTAGAGGCTTCTTGCAAGCTGTCCAATCTGAGGACCTATGGAGGTCTCATAGTTTCATGTTATGGGCCCACCCTCTAGGGTACCCATATTTAATGGAAATAGCTTCATATACTGGGAAAGTATGATGACAGAAGCTTTATGCGAGAAAAGGTTATGGGGGATAGTGAGTGGACGAGTGGGGCGTCCATCAAGTCTTGGAATCCCTCCTAGGTTTGGAGGAAGCAGATTCACAACGAAAGCAGATCCATCTTCAACGAAGGAGACAAAGGAAGGAGAGGTGGTGGACAAAAGAACAGAGAAGAAGACGACCACATCAATAGCAACTGGTTCAGCATTCATGTCACAGATTTCGAGGAACAAGGAAAATGATACTGATACCTGGGACTTTAACAATATGGCGGCAAAGCACTTCATCCTCCGCCATTTTACTGAAGGGCTTGCATGTCCTTATTTGCAGGTAGAAAGGGCATCCAATCTTTGGATGGCTCTCATAGAGATGTACCGAAGTGGTACGATTCAGCAACAACAGTTGGCTGATCAAAATGTTAATGAGTATGTATACAACGATGGAAAATGTTGGATTTTTGCAATGAGCTTGCTACACTTTTCATGGAGCTAGAGAGTTTGGGAAAAGATTTTAGTGAAAAAGAAAAGGTTAACTACTTACTAATGAAGTTACCCAACGAGTTCGAGAACATAGTTAACCGTGTGAAGGAATTGTCGGACTCTAGGTGGATATAGAACTCAGTGGTAGGGATGATTCTCGTTCGAGAGAATACGATTGAGATCTGAAGGGGAGGAAAGAGTGGGCAAGCCTTCACAGCAGCGACCGATTGGAAGAATAAGGATTCCCGAAAACCCGTCTGAAACTATGGGGGGAGGGAGCAGAAAAATCAGACCGACGAGTTTGGACCAACGTTTATGTCGAGGTTCAGACCTAGGTTTCCCAAAGGTTTATGTCATTTTTGTAAGAAACCGGGGAACTATATGGCGGAGTGCACTAAGCTATCCGAGCTTCGGTTAAAGAAGGGGCAGACCAGTGGAACCTCGAGAGGAAAGAAAAAAGCCCTTGTGACACAGGTGCATGAGGCGGAATCCGAGGACGAGGATGATGAGCTCCTTTTGGATGAGTAGTTGTAGGCGAAAAACAAGGTCGAAATTCCACGAGGGCAAAAATGTGCTTACGTTGGATTGAAAGGTGAAGCAGGCTGGATTGTAGAATCAGGTGCCTCCATGCACATGGGTAAGGATAAGAACCTGTTCACTAACATAAAAATGATTCCCACCGTAGAGATAGAGTACGGCGATGTGAGGATAGTCACTACTACACTTGTAAGATCGATAGATATGAAAGTGGTAGTAGAAGGAAAGACATCTATAGTAACATTCTCCGATGTATTGTTTATTCTGGGGCTGAACAAAAACCTCATCTCTACATCTGTATTAGATGATAAGGGTTTTTTTACTAGCAATAGTGAAGGAATCTTTACTGCTAGTTTTGAGGAGGAGGTCTGTTTCGTTGTTGAGAAAGGTAGCTAAGGGATGTTTAGGCTGATTTTAAGTAATGAAACAAAGAAATTTTATTATGCTGGTGTTCATGATATTATGATGTGGCATAAGAGGCTTGGGCATGTGAATCTTGATAAGTTAAGAGAGATGAAAAAGATGGGAGTGGTGGAAGGGATTCAGTTCAGTGAGAGTGATAATATAAGTGATTTTAGTGGATGTGCTCAAGGTAAAGCACACAGATTACCCTTTCCTAAAACAGCCACCTATAAGGGAGAAAAAATTCTAGATCTAGTACACACAGATATTTGGGGACCGGCTAAAGTGCCCTCACCGGGGGGCAAGAGATTTATGATGACTATAACTGATGATTGGTCTCTGTAATCCAGGGTGTCTTTTTTGAAAAACAAGTCAGAAGCTCATGAGTGTTTTAGACAATATAAAGCATGGAGCGTAAAACTCCATGAAATACCTATCAAAAGAATAACGAGTGACAATGGTGGAGAGTATACTTCTAACCAATATGAGGATTTTCTAAGGGAAGATGGACTTCAACACCATAAGACAGTTCCAGAAAACCCAGAACAGATTGGGGTAGCTGAACGATTAAGTAGGACACTAAGTGATAGTGGTAGAAGTTTGTTTTTCGGATAAGAAGATAGGAAAAAGGTTTTTGGGCAGAAGCAATGAACTGTGCTAATTACCTCAAAAATAGAGTTCTTACCCCAGCTATAAAAGATCAAACACCTTATGAGAGATGGACCGGCCAAAAAGTGGACATATCTCACTTAAAGGTTTTTGGCAATCAAGTATTCAGTCTAGATACAGATCGGTCTAATTGGAAGCTAGATCTTAAAGGAAATTCGGAATACTTTTTAGGATATGATGAGGATGTTAAAGGATATATCGTTTATGATCTAAAAAGGGAAGATATAATCTTAGTAAAGCATCTAGTAGTTATGGATGAAGGAAAGTTTGTGGATCCCTTCAAGTATATAAAGTCAATAAAAATCAGATTTGAGTCAAAAAAATTCGATGACTTTGAGCTTCCTAACTATCCAAGTTTTAGAGAAGATGACATTCTTGCAGGTACAAATAAGACCAAAAAGGACTCGGCTGCGGAAACTCTAGTGACAACTCTACCCGAAGCAGAAGACGTGGATGAAATTGATTCAGAATCAAGGGATAGGGGAGAAGCCGAGATTGTTCGAAAGAAACCACAAGAACCATCTATTCCAGACACAAATTTTGAGGGAGGAAAAAGTAGTAACAAAAGATTGCAAAAAAAACAGGTTAATAACAAGGTAACAAAACTATCTCATCAAGATGAACCTCAAACTTATGGAGAGGCGATGACTTGTGTAGAAAGGAACCGGTGGAAGATAGCCATCAATAAGGAGATGGCCTTAATTATAGCAGTCGATACTTCGGAGCTAGTGGACTGTCCACCTAACCGAAAACCAATCGGTTGTAAGTGGGTTTTCAAATTAAAACTGAACCTAGATAACACCATAGAGCGTTACAAAGCTCGATTAGTGGCAAAAGGATTTACACAAAAAGAAGGAATCGATTACAAGGAAACCTTTGCCCTGGTCGTCAGATTTCCCTCCGTCCGCATACTTCTCAGTCAGGCAGTAGCGGAAGACATGGAGGTGCACAAGAAAGACATCAAAACAGCTTTTTGCATGGAGAATTGGAAGAGGAGATCTTCATGCGACAACCCGAAGGATTCATGGAGGAAGGGGAGGAGAGTAAGGTATGTTGGCTGATTAAATCTCTTTATGGTTTGAAACAGGCGCCTCAACAGTGGTATAAGAAGCTTGATGAGTTTCTTACCGGTCTGCGATATATCGGGATCAGCTCAGATATCTCAATCAATGTTTTTGAAGATGAGAAAGGTGTTATATTTATTGCAATTTATGTTGATGATTTGCTTATTTTAAGTAAATCAATGGAAAAAATTAATAAACTGAAAACCGATCTTAAGGGGAGATTTGAAATAAAGGATATGGGGGAAGCAAAATATATTTTGGGAATTTAAGTAGAAAGAGACCGAGAAAGAAAGATTATAAGATTGACTCAAAAAGAGGTAATAGGGAACATGCTGGAAAAATTTCAGATGGATAAAGCTTATAGTTGTACAAGTCCTATGGAGTTAAAGAAGGGAAATGAGGGGAGTGAGGTAGGAGTCATAGTGTTAGACGAGGAATTAAGTCTTGAAGAACAGAAGTTCTTGCAGACTATTCCTTACAGGCAAGTAGTGGGAAGCCTAATCTATTTTATGAATTGTACCCAGCCGGATTTAGCTGCACTTGTAGGAGTGCTGAGTATAAGTTTAAATGCTCCCACTAAGAAGGATTGGGAGGCAGCTAAGAGAGTCCTTAGATATTTGATAGGAACTAGGGATCTATGGTTTCATTTGGGTGTGGAGAATACTGAAATCACTACTTGGAGTGATGCTAGTTATGGTGATGCTCCGATAAGGAGATGTACTTCTAGATATGTATTATATGTGGGTGATGGGGCTTGCTGTTGGAGTAGCAAACAAGAAAAAATTATTGCTCAGTCCACTATGGAGGCTGAGTATATGGCCTCTTGCTTTGCTTTAAAAGAATTGATGTTGGTCAAGTCTTTGCTTGGTGAGCTTGGTCACCTTAAGAGTGGTGTGCAGAAATATTTTTGTGATAATGAGGCAGCGATTGCTATTTTTGCCAATCCTAAACATCATTTTAAAGCCAAACACATGGACATTCGACTCAGCTTTGTTAGAGAGAAAGTAGAAAACAAAATAATCAGTTTAGAGTACCTACCAGATAGCGAGATGGTAGCAGATATGATGACCAAACCTGTGCCTTCCCCTAAGCTAATTTTCTGCATAGAGAAGTGTGGTCTGAAATTAAAGAGTGACTAGAAAATATGAGGAGTGTAAAAATTGATAGTTCTTTTAGTATTTTCTAGGTCTAAAATATAGTGCATAAAATGAAGCCGATGCAGTCTGTCTCTAACCTCTCTCTCCAACTCCCACACTTGTTGCAGTCACTGAGAAGTTGGAGAAGAAGGTAGTTTCATGGCTGCCTATTCTATCGAGAGATTTACTGGGTAGTATAGTAGTTGATTTACTAAAAGATAGATTGTTGCTTACACGATTTGATCCTGGTACCTGCGTATAGGAAATGTCGCCAGTAGCCTGAAGCCTCATCTATTTAGTCTAGAATTAGTGGTAGACTATATAGGGTTTAATAATTATATAAACGATTTTATTTAGGTTAGTAATTTAGCGACAACTATATACAGCATACATAGATTCAGTTATGAAAGGTACGGATTACGAGTACAGAGAATAAACAAGTACCGCGCATTTGTTCCGATAACGAAACAAATACATAGCAAATATTTATGAAGGCTACGATTGAAAGCGGCATTCAATCGGACGGCTGGAAAGAATGCCGAGATCGCGGAAGAAGATTTCGGCGGTTTATGGACGCCGCCACATCGGATGACATGTGGTACCTCGACATTGGATTTCGACATCGCCAAGGATTATGGAAACAAATCCAAAAAGAACACGTGTCGACAATCTGGTCATGTTGTATAATGTTTGTACATAAAGTACACAGGCAAATGTACTTTTTTGTATGGTACACTAGTACGATTGGTGACGTACGTCAGTAGATAGAGTTTGAGAGAGAGATAGGACTTAGAAAAATTTGATAGATATGACCCTCTCTCCCAGAGAGCTTCTGTACAAAAGGTCAACTTTGACCCTCCATAACTTACTGCTCAGGGGAGCAAATTCAAAGATTCTTTTTGCTATCGACTCAAGGGAGTCTTCCCTTCACACGGATGATGGTGTTACGAGTTTTTCTGCCAGGGTGGCAGTTATTATTGCTTAAACACAAAGTGGTCCGGGATATACTAGAGGCTTCTTGCAAGCTGTCCATTTTGAGAACCTATGGAGGTCTCCGAGTTTCACTAATGCTCCTGTATCCATTATCCATCTTGGGTCCTTTGGGCCTTCGATTGCCGCCGCCATTGCAAATAGATCCGTTTCATCTTCTACGAAAAGTGTCATAGTCTCGTTGGGGAATGACAAAGAAGCCGAAAATAGTGCATTTCAACGAGGTTGTGGCCTCGTAAAGTTTTTGTAAAACTGACTTTGTTGCCATCCCGACCTATATAAACCTGTATATTTAGCCTTTTTAAGCTTAGGACAGAACTTATAACAATGACCTATTTCACTACAATAGAAACATGTATTGTTTGATTGTCTGTTTCCACCGTGATTAAACTGTCTGAACTAATTATGTTGATTAAATTGATTTTTCTCTTGATTAAACTGCCCTTTTCTATCAATATCTAAATTGAAAGCCTCTTTCTGCTTGGCTGTACTAAGAATTTTAAAATCATCTTCCTCTTCTAATATCAAATTAATAGCTAGCTGTAAAGTCCAACTAGATTTGTATTTCTGTTTCAGCCTATCAAACGCAGCTTTCGTACCACTAGGAAGACCTCTGATTAGTAATGTTGTTTGTTAAAACTGAGGAAATGAACAACCTGCACAAGCATGAGAGTCTATTAGAATTCGAAACTTGTTTCAATATTCAGCCATTGTGTCGCTTGTGTATTTATAGTTTCAAATTTGGCCGGCCAAAAATAGTTCTTCTTGGACATTGGCCTCTTCATTATCATCCTTTAGAGATTTCCAAATATCGATGGCCTTTTTCATTTTTATCCAAAACATAGCCAGGTCTTCTCAAATACAAAACTTCAGAATAGAGCGAGCTTGCAAATTTTTCTTTGACCAAGATAGATCTGTATCCGCCAGCGAACCATCCAAAATATCCAAAAGGTTAACATTGTCAAAGTGAGTCTCCACCATATCTGCCCAATAAACAAATTTCCCCCCGGAAAAGAGAAGAATTCTTGATGAAAAGCCCATAACGTGTTGTTCTACGACCACGGGTGCAGGTGGAGCAGCAACAGTAGTAGTAGAAGTAGATATGATTCACTCATAGAAGCTTATCAAGAATCCTATCAAACAACTGCTTCTTACAGCTTACCGAATCTGATAAAAAGGTTCAACCTGCTTCAAACTATACCATAGTATAAAATACCACTAAGAATAACAACTCCCAAAGTTTCAGTGCAATTGATCCAACATACACTAAGATCAGTAACTCAGAAGTTTCCCAAAAACAGTCTGCAGATTACACAGTCTGGAAGTCTGGATACATAAAGTGTTCTACTTCCTAAGTCTTATACTCTTCACTGAGTTTTCTTACGACATAGTGCTGTGTCGCCGATAGAAGTGTTCGAAAAGATACATCCAAAGAAATAAACTGCCACTAAGGTCTACGTGCTCCTAATCACGCTAAACTAATTTATCACCAATCAATCAGTATTACTGAGAAGAATCCTATACAGATGATTTCATCAAATACTTGTCGCTTGGCTTAGTGAATCTCGTCCGTTGACTTGATTCATATCAACCGTAGCAACGTAGTCTAATTCTTAATTACATTCAAATATCCGCAGCTTCGTAGCAGCTGCCTTGTCCCATACCAAAAATAGCCGCAGCAACATTTGTCTTGTTGTGTAGCAACTACGTTGTCCTCTACCAAAATATCCTCAGTTGCGTTTGTCCCGTTGCGTCGCATGCTGCGTTCGTCTGTACGGACCATATCAAAATTAACTGCAGCTGCGCTCGTTCCATCTGCGTGGCAGTTGCTTTATCCAAACTGCACCGCAGCTGCTTTATTTCGTTCGATGTTTCACACGTGTATGTGAGTGTTGGTGCAATTCAAATATACATGTTTTGTCCCTATATGGCGACGCGTGTCCTTTTATGCTTCATATTCAATCTTTTTGCCGTAACACTAATTTATTGAGACTTAAAACTTTCCAAAAACAACACTAACGATGATGACTTGATGGGCTGGGATTTGGAACCCCCAAATGCCCACTATGCGCGCAGCTTCCTTCCTGGAGCGTGGAATGTGGGCGTGGGAGATGGTCGCCGACAACTCCGCTCTTCTACCTCGAATCAAAGAAGAGACAAGCAGAAGATGGGCCAAAAAGATCAGAACCGAAAAGCCACCGGGCCTATATCATTCACTCCCCGTGGAGTCACACTAAACTGCAACATCGGCCTCGGGATCAAACCCACACGCCCTCCGTCCCTTCCTACCAAACCTAAGCTGCCTCTCGGTTTCAAAAACTACTAGAGCAAGAAACAACAACGGAAAAAGGAGTCACTGGAAAAAGAAAAACAGAGCAATTAGGAATGGTTTGAGCAATATTTGGCAGAACGCCCGGACGATGACACACCCAAGACTCCACCAGTCCCTGATTCTGGCTCTGAGAGTGACGACCAAGAAGGGAAGGAGCAGAATCAGCAGGAACCAGATTCGCTGACATCGTCAACGAGAGCTCCACTTCCGTCCTCCAAACCTGTTGTAATGCTGGTCAGGCACCTCATGCCTTATGCCCTTTCACACATCAAGACTCTTACATCCTCCCACAATCTGACAGAAGAAATCATCATTCAGGCCTTGGGAGAAGAGATACATTCTGGAAAGGAGAGAGTCGATCGGGCAGCTCCTCTAGCGACCATATATTTGTTTTTCGATTTGAAAACCCCTATGGTGGATAGGGACTACAAAGCTATATTTGACCACGATTTCATGTTGTTTCGTTTGCACGTCCGATTTCACGTCGATTGATTTATTTTCCCGTTTCATTGAAATGTACTAATTTAGTGCGAGACGTTTCGTTTCGTGCGCATCTATCACAGTTTGGGAGTATTTCGTATGATATCGCAATTTTGTAATATTTCGTGCGGTTGGGTCCACTTCACTCTAGGGGAGTATTCTTCCCCTTTTTTCTTTGGGTCATTTCAACCTTTATTCCTTCTCATGGTGAATATATTTTTTGTCTTTTTATATTTATTTTTGTTGGTATATATGTTTGGGAGCATGACTTTGGTGGTTGTCATGCATATTTGCTTGCTTGCCTCTCATGCACGACATCCGTCGAGGAAATCCTAGTATTCAAGCACTTACAGCAAGGACAGATTGGAAAAACCGAAATGGAAGGAAACCTTACAAGCCTTTCGATGGAGGGGAAAGAGAAAGACGATCGGAGGGACTAGGAAAGAGTCTCCCAAATGGAGTATGTCATTTTTGCAAGAAACCCAGGCATAACATGGCAGATTGCACCAAATTGGCGAAGCTACAAATGAAAGATGGACATGCGAATTCTAGTCAAAGAGGGAAAAAGAAGGCACTTGTGGCAACACAAGTAGGTGGAGACGAGGAGGAGACATACGACAAGGAGCATACCCTTGATGAAAAGTAAGAAAAAAATGACATGTAGACAGAAATACCAAGAAGGCAAAAGTGAGCATTCAAAGTTATGAAAGAAACACCTGAGGATGGGTGGATCATTGACTCATGAGCATCCATACATATGTGTAGAGATAGAAAATAGTTTATAAACTGAGAAAGATTCTAACCGTAGAGATAGAGTACGGGGATGGGAGGATTGTCACCACTAGCTTAGTGGGATCGGTAAACCTTAAGGTCTTAGTGGATGGAAAGGTATCCATATTGACCTTGTCAGATGTTTTGTATATTCCTTAGTTAAACAAAAATCTGATATCTACGTCGGTGTTAGATGACAAGGAATTTGAGACAAAAACTAGAAAAGGTGTGTTTATAGCTAGCTTGGAAAATGAGGTTCATTTCATAGCTAAACATGGAGGCCAAGGAATGTGGAACAGTAGATTGTGGCTGCATCTATAGTCTAAAAACAAATTGATTCCTTATATGTTTTGTAGACTGTTCCAGTTATACCTATGGAAAGGTAGGTGATTCTGGAATTCCAAATGGCTAGGGTGATTCGATCACCACTGTTAGGAGGGTAGGGGCATGAGATAGAGATGCCAATCTTAGAAAGAGTCAAATATTTGATAAAAGATAGAGATGTGTATACATACCTACGAGTACTCAGTTACTAGGTGGGTAGGAGTCC
>JBBHKE010001377.1:370828-386176 GCA_037447655.1 Zygnema cylindricum | reverse complement strand
CAAAAGTAGGTGAAAATAGGCCCATACAATATGCCTATTGTACGCAAAACATAAAATATGACCTTACGACCCATATTGTATTCGGACCTATTCGGACCAATTAAAACATTCCGACAAAAAATTGGACCAATTAAAACATTCAGACCAAAAAAAATTATTTACACCTTTAGATTCGGACGATCGGACGGTCGCTGATCAAAGTAGCGATCTAAGAAGATCACATGAAAAACACATAACACAACTTACGATAAAGGCGCCAACCAAAGGCCTACCATAAAAACGCCTACTTTTGAACTATGGTATATAGTACTCCAGACGTCACATCACTACTTCAAACTATAAATCAAGACCAAATGTAAAGTGCGCACGAAGCGCCTACCATACCAAAACGAATCAACACAAAACTGCGTAGTACTACTATACATACACACAAAAACCAACTAACGACAAACCTTACACACCAAACAACATCTGTACCTGTTCGTCGCAAACCTGAATCTACGCGTGACCGGGAATCTACGAAACAAACTACGAAACATACTAAGACAAAAACAAGACCACACGCTTGACAACAAAAGACAAACTATTCGGTCGCGCGACAGGCCACGTCGACTTATTACAATTTTGACTCTAACAGAATGTTGATTTAAAAAGTGTGGAGACTTGTGTCTGACTGTGGTAGAGGAGCTTGAGAGAGAGTGCGAATGGAAGTTTGGAAATTTTGAGGGAAATCCCGTGTTCGTCACCTGCACCATAGTGCCGTTGGCGGCGTCGACGATGGGCGGGTCAACAGGAGCGTCCACCGGGCCGTCCAAACTGTACGGAAGCAAGGCATCCGAGTCAGCATCATGCTTCCACCAAAATATGTGAAAATATCGCAGCCGAGGCATGGCTGGGGAGTGTGCTCGACAACCGCTTTGTTTTCGACCGACGCGGAAAAACAGTTCGCACTAAATTAATCATTGAGACGGAAGGTTTTGTCGAGTACCTGATGACTGGCACGCTGGCGGCGTACCCTCGGAACCCAAACTCGCAAAGAGCCGAAGGATCCGACGGACATGCTGAGCTGGTAGCTTGCAGCAACAGGCGAGGCGCCACATGAGCTCCTTCGGCTTGCCACGTCACCAGAGCTGCAATGGCCACGGCGGCTACCAGAACACGACGCATGGCGGCGGCAGAGCTTTTGAAAGACGCCATTTCTTGCGCTGCCTTGGATTTCGATGTTTTCGAATCGCTTTCGCTCGCAGGATTTATAGGTCGGGCCCTCTGTACGGCCTTGTCGGTTCGACGGATATTGGGTTTACGGCGCACAAAGCTTCACCGCGAATCGTTATTAGTGTCAAAGTTTATATAGTGTTAAAGAAAATTTACCGTGCTTGATGTTAATTAAGAATTTGATATTTTTCAAAAAAATGGTGTATTCTAATTTCGTCGTTAATGCTAATTTGGGAACAGTAAAAATGGATTTTTCGCCGTACGGATATATACATTAACATATGTATCCGTACAACATATTTGAAATTGTACACCGTCACGAATTTATAATATCCGTACATGCAATACTAATTTACATGTCAAACTAATCACGTTTTTTTGAGTGCACGTTCCTATGCGTGTGCGTCTAATTTAATTCATTTTTTGTAAAATATTCACTTGAAAAGGTACATTTATGTACGGTCTGACATCAACCGTACACCATACTATTAAGATCTTATTGTACTCTCGTTCTTTACACTATTTTGTACGGTACCTTAATTAAAGTCAAGGAAAAAATAAAATCATGTATCCTATTTGAGGAAAAAAATCTAAATTTTAAGAACCCAAATTAGTGACTTTGACACCAATAACTATTCGCGGTGTGCAGTGTCATCTGTAAAAAACAAAACCTACTACAACGTGGCAGTGACCTATTGCAATGTGGCAATGAGGCAGTGCATTTAATGTGATGTGACGGCTGTAGCGATTGTTCTAGTGACCGTACGAGTCAGTCGTTGGGATGAAACGTCCTGTTTGCCGGCAAATTTCGAAGCCGTTACTTTGACCGCTGACTTATTATGTGCAATCGAATAAATTTGACGCCCTCGTGGACCATTTGGAAGCACACAATTCAAGGTTGATTCGTTGTCAAATTTTTCTCTGGCGATGAGCTTGAATAAATCTGTACTTTTCCAGTTTTCCAGGTGACGACGAGTCTTTTTGGAAAATCGCCTCGGAGCAAATGTACGGTTTGTGCAAATTGAAATATCTAAGTCAGGGTAACGGTGCATCAAAGTACAGTACTGTTGTTACAGTTAAAATTGCGAAACCATATATGTGAAACATAGAACGATAACCATCGATTCTCGGTATGTCAAATAAGGTACATATCGGCTATTGACAAATGGCTACCGATATACAACACTATTGTACTGTAGTGTACCTTTATGCTTTTAGCTTCTTTTTGTACAAACGTGTACCAGCCTAGGATTATAAAACCGGTTTTAGCTCGTTGACAAATGCTTACAGAGCACCGCTAAAAATGCTTGACCCAAAACATACTTCAAAAGTAGGTGACCATGCGCCCATACAATATGCCTATTGTACGCAAAACATACAATATGCCCTTAAGACCCCTATTGTACTGGCCGAAAAATGAAATAGAATAGGAACAGGGTTGTGTTGCACATCGATCAATAGAGAATTAAACGTCAGGTTTAAATTTTGAAAAACATTCGGACAAAAAAATATTTTTCCATGAGTTTTGAGGTATTTCTAGTTTAAACCGTCAGATTTGGACAATCGAGCGGTCGCTGATCAAAGTAGCGATCTAAAAAGATCACATGAAAAGCCCATAACACAACTTAAGATAGGGCTTACGTCCGAGTTTTTTTTTCTCCGGGATTTTTTTCCCGCGGAATGTCATCCTACGGCGTGTCAGTTCGCTATAATATTTCGTCCGGCGGCGTGCGCTTTACTATGATGATACGTCATATTCGTACGTTCGTACAAGGGTGTGCACAACGCACACACCTACAGTATGCCTCATCAACGCGAGCCTTGTGCCAAGTTTTGTGTGCCTACCAAACGCCTACCATTCAAACCCCTACTTTTGAATTATGACCCAAAGGGTTCAATGATGTCACACGATGTGATCCTCAATCATCGAGTAAAGATATTTTGTCTTTTTCCACTCCGCATTCAATAGAAACCTAGTTTTGTGTGCGAACAACCTGACCTGTAGATTCTTGAACGTTAGTATAGGAAGACTTTCGAAAAAGAAATCTCACATGCGTTGAAAAACGCCTTCACGTTTACTGTTTGGTACTACTTAGACCACATTCAAGGGTTGTACGACATATGTTCATAGTCTTTTTCAAGTCAGCATAATCAATTTTATATCGACAGAGGTAGCCGTACATCCATGATAATTCTTTCGTCTCATGTAAAAATGTAACATTTATCGTTGTGGTACGAGCAGCGTTGCTGTCAACGGTTTTCCAGCTTACATTTTTGAAACAGTAAAATTAAATTGTCTACTCGCAAAAAACAAAAATAACAATGAAATCCTTTTCATATTCATTTTTTTAGTGTTTAAAAGCATACAGTCATCCTTATCATATGGTTTTGTTAAGGGTAATTTCACGTTATGTTTTTCTCTCCCGAATAAGTACGTTAGACCACGAGTTACTTGCACTTTGTAGCTCTCCAAATAATGCTCCTAGATCATTGCAATAATTGTGCACGCTTCCTCCCTTACAAGTATAGGTTGCAATTTTATTTTTTGCCAACTATTGCTGCTGCAAAGCTCCACTCTTACATTTGTTAACTAGTGATATCCTAATCTGAGATGAAGATCTGACATGCATAAGGGGAATAGCAACACCCTTCACTACACTTATGACAATTAAGATTTTAGCAACCTTGTCTTTATAGTTCCACTCTTCATATTTTGACCGCTCAGTCTGAACCTAGTGTCACCGTTGCTTGTGGTGCTGCTGCCGGTATCATCATTGGCAAAGGTGCCACTTGAGGTGCAAATCCTCACTTTTCTCCTTCCATGACAATCTCCTCCCCTTCCTTGTCATCGTTATTGGTGACGGTGGGAGTTGTTCGGGCTGCTAAAAAGGTGGAGATGCTAGAGAAGCGTGTTCCTCCAAACCCAAGTAGAGGTGGGCAACGAATTTGTCCAGACACTAAGCCCCATAGGTGCTTCTCAAAAAGTTCCCCCTCCATCATCATTTCCCAATAAAAAAAATCGGATCCATCAAATATGGGCACCCTAGAGGGTGGGCCCATAACCTGCAATTCAGTGGTCTCCATTCACCCACAAAATGAGCAGCATATATAAAGCCTCTAGGATAATGTGTGCACCTTAGACTTTCCCAATAAATAAGTGCCACCCTAGCATGCAAGTATTTTCACCAGCCTCACCCATGTGAGGACCCAACTCCCCTAAGCGGAACCGAAAAAGGAATTAGTGAGTTTGCTCCCCTAAGCAGTAAATTATGGCTGACCGAAGGTGGTCTATAAATACAAAAGGTCACTTGGAAAGAGGCGCTTCAAAAACTTATAATTCCCTAAACCCCTCCCCACAGCTAACTTCTACTAAACCCTAGACGAATCACAACAAAGGACTATACAGTACAAGAAGGTACAGTGGCTAGTGTACTTCTTGTATGACTATTGTACGACATGGCCTTCTAGTTGACGTTTGTCAGCCTGGGAGCCATGGTTCCTCCACCCATCTTTTCAAGCATCCAATGATGTGGCGCCACGTAGCAGTGCGCCCACTAATGCCCAAAAGCCGCCAAAAGTTCATACCTGACTGGCGCTTGCGATTAATGGGCGTCTGATGGATTATTTTATGCAATCCGATTGGCGTCCGCGCGCGCCATAGAATACATGTGTCGTTTCGTCGATTTGGTTTCGTTAAATGAAATCGCCGTTGGGTAATACTTCATATATATATCGGACCATATACTGTTGTTCTATGACTAGTGGTACATGTAAAGTTGTAGTTGTAGTTGTAGTTGTAGAAGTAGATATGTTTTTCAACAAAAGCTAACAAGAATCCTTCCAAACAGTAGTTTTCTGAACACTACAGAATCAGACTCACAACTCCAATTAGACCCAAAATCAACTTACAATTAGATCACGATGCACATTGTCAATTCCCAAAATTTCACCATAAACAGTCTGGTAAACTATAAGAAATGAAAGCTGGAAGTTTCCCAAAAACAGCCTCAAAGTTTCCATATTCTCAAAACGGGATGATTACATTTTTTCTAAGTCCTAAAATTTATACACTAGAAGTATGTCTGATCTAACTAACTTATCGACAACTAACACTTGGCGCTATCGCACTGCACTACAAAATGACAAGGTTCCGAAATTGTACGTCATTATACTCACGGTATTTTAAAACCCTAATTTCCACTAGCCGTAATCAGAGTGACGAAACACTTATTTTTAATGCGCTAAAATACAAAACAATGTGTTTCAAATATTTTCAATTTCAACGCCGTACAGCTTATGTTGGTTTTGCTTAATTATCGTCAGTCGCGCAATCCATCCGATTGTTGTCATGAACTACGGTCCACGTGGGCGCAAACAGTTATGCTTGGTCACCTGTGGTCCCCGCACGAATCTCGTCCGTAGACTCGATTCGTTACCAACGCTACTCGTTATTCCGAAAAGTCAATTGTTCACAAATGCGCACTTTTAATTCTGTCCGTCGGATCTTGTGATTTCGCTCGTTCGATAGTCAACATGTGTATGTTGTTGTCAGCGCTCTTCCGGAATATTTGCACAGGTCTTAGATACCGACGCGTGTCCCTGTAGACATACAGAATACTCCGCTATTGTACCACTTATAAAGGTAAGTATTATAATCTGACTTAGACAAAATTATTATAAGTCCTAAAATCCTCCTCACACTCTTATCTGCTGAGATCAAAGTTGTAATTTCAACACTCCCCTAAAGCTTTAGTCTCACCTAGTCACTTAGTCCAATAGCATCTCTGCAAAGTTGTATCTTTGGTGTAGGGAGAGCCTTGGTTAGCATGTGGGCAACCATTTTTTCATCAGCCAAATAACACAATTTGATGACTTTGGCAAGCACCTTTTCCTAGACAAAGTGTAATCTGATATCCATATGCTTACTTTATAAGTGAGGGTTGGAGTTAGAGGCAAAAGCAATGGCAGCCTGGTTATTGCACCAAATGACTTAAGGTCCAGTCTGCATGCACCCAAGTTCTTGTAGAAGTGCTTTCACCCATAGGAGCTTTTTAAGTGCCGAGCTTGCAGCCATATACTCCGACTCCATTGTTGGCTGTGCCGTGACTTTCTGAAGCATGTTGCTCCAACAACAGGTTCCATTTCCAATCTGCAAGACAAAACCAGTCATTCACTTTCTGCTAGGCATGTTGTCATAGCTAGCATCGCTCCAAGTCTGCAGTTTCACTTCTCCACCTCCGAGAACAAGTTTGAGGTTCCGAGTCCTTATCTCAGAACCCTCTTTGCGGCTTCCCAGTCTGATTTCTTTAGATTCTGCAAGCTCCTTCTTAGAACACCAACAGCTGCTGCGATATCCGGCCTTGTGCAGTTCATAAAATAGATGAGACTGCCTACCACCTGCGTGTATGGTTTAGAGGCTATAAACTCCTCCTCCCCTGACTTTAACTCTCACTGACTAGAATACTAGAATCTGAGACATCTCCCTCTAATTTCAGTCTATACTCCGTAGGAGTTGCACACCCTTTTACTTCCTTCATTTCGAATTTTTCAAACATATTTCTTATAACCTTCTTTGGAGTCAACATGATTACTTTCTTGTTCCTATCTATATACTTGGCTTCTCCAAGGTATTTCATCTCAAATCTTGATTTTAAGGCTTCCTTAATGCTATTTATTTCACTCATAGACTTGCTAATAAGTAGTAGATCATCTACATATACAACAATATAAATTACTCCATCCTCCCCTCGCAATATATACGCAGAGTGATCAGAACTTTTCCATTTAAATCCTAGTCAAGTCAAAAACTCATCTAGCTTTAGGTTCCACATCCTAAGGGCCCGTTTCAGCCCATACAAGGATTTTAACAGTTTACACACTAATTTCTCCTTTCCTTTTTCTTCACACATTTTTGGTTGCTGCATATATATAGTTTCTTCTAACTCTCCATGCAAAAATGTGGTTTTGACGTCCATTTGATGGATTTCCATATTCTCAATTACAACTAGACTTAGCAGAATTCTAACAGTTGGAAATCTTACAACCGGAGATAAAGTCACCTTAAAATCAATTCCCTCTTTCTGATTCTAACCTTTGGCCACAAGTCTGGCCTTTTACCTTTCAAATGTGCCATCCGCGTTTAATTTTACCTTGAACATCCACTTACTCCCGATGGCTTTACTGTTTGGAGGAAGCTCGACCAACTCCCACGTTTGAGCTTACATAATGGATTTCATCTCGTCATTTGCTGCATCGATCCATTGAGTTCTTTCCGGTGATAAGAAAGCCTCCCGAATGGTCAGAGGTTCTTCCGAGGAAGTACAGGATGCAAAGTGAATTCCAAATTGCAGACGGCTGCTAGATCACCTTCCCCTAATAAATTCTGAGGCGGAGATTGATGGATGTCTACCGTTCTTTGTCTGTCGTGGAGCACGATGTGTGTCCTCCAAGAATGGTGCAGCTGGCTCTAAGGGATGTAGAAATCGATGGTTATTTTATTATTTTCTATGTCTAAATTGGAATATAGGAAGGAGCCGAGGCGGTCTGCCATTAACTTCTCTCTCCAACTCCCACACTTGTTGCAGTCACTGAGAAGTTGGAGAGGAAGCTAGAGCCATGGCTACCTACGCTATCTAGAGGTTTACGGGAAACAGATTAGTTAATTTACAGATAGGTAGGTTTATTTACTAAAAGGAGTATGTCGGTAACAGGATTTGATCGTGGTACTTGCTGACCGTCAGAACGTCGGTAGCCGGTAGCCTTAGCTGTTAAGTCTAGTTACGATACATACTATAGGTTTGATATTTATTTAAATGTTAACACGTAGAAAAATTCATTTAAGGGCGGATGTTTACGGTTACATAGATCCCATTATGTAAACGTACGGATTTCGGTATGGACAAGAAACAAGTCTCGCGCATTATGTTTCTATTACGAAACAAATACCGCACAAGCATTTATGACGGCTACGATCGAAATTTGCATTCAATCGGACAACCGAAAAGAAAGCCGAGATCGCGGAAGAGATTCTCGGCGGTTAAGGTCATCGCTATATCGGATTACACGTGGCACGATTACGTTGGATCGCGACATCTCCGCGAATTACGGGACCGAATTCCGATATGACATATGTCGACATTTAGGCCATGTCGTACAATATCCGTACATAAAGTACACCGGCAGCTGTAAAATTATATACGGCAGTGTAATATGATTGGTGCCGTACACCAGAAGATAGAGTTTTAGAGAGAGATAGGACTTAGAAAAATTGGTAGATATGACCCTCTCTCCCAAAGAGCTTCGGTATAAAAGGTCAACTTTGACCCTCCATAACTTACTGCTCGAGGAGCAAATTCAGAGATTCTTTTTGCTATCAACTCAGGGGAGTCTTCCCTTCACAAGTGTGAAGGTGGTCAGAGCTTTTGTTTGCCAGGGTGGTGGTTATTCGTGCGGAAAGACAAAGGGGTCAGTGTTATCCTAGAGGCTTCTTGTGAGTTAGTTACTCTGAGGTCCTATGGAGGTCTCAGAGTTCCAAGTTATGGTCCCACCATCTAGGGTGCTCATATTCAATGGAGGTGGCTTCATATACAAGGTAAGTATGATGACAGGAGCTCTATGTGAGAAAAGGTTTTGGGGAATAATGAGTAGACGGGTGAGGCGCCCATCCAGTCTTGGGAAACCTCCAAGGTTTACAGGAGGTAGATTCACTATAGATGGAGATCCATCTTCAACAGAGGAGACAAAAGAAGGAGAGGTGGTGGACAAAGGAAAGGAGAAGGAGACACCACACCAATAGCAACTGGTTTGGCATTCATGTCACCTATTCCGAGGAACGAGGAGAATGATACTAATTCCTAGACTTCAACAATATGGCGGCAAAGCATTTCATCCTCGGCCACCTTACTCAAGGACTTGCATGTCCTCATTTGCAGGAAGAAAGGGCATCTAATCTTTGGATGGCTCTCATAGAGATGTACCGAAGTGGTAAGATTCACGAACAATAGTTAGTTGATCAGAAAGTTAAAGAGTATGTGTTTAAACGGGGGAAGATGTTGGATTTTCGCAATGAGCTTGCTACACTTTTCATGGAGCTAGAGTGTGCTGGAAAAGATTTTAGTGAAAAAAAAAGGTTAATTGTTTACTGATGAAGTAACCCAATGAGTTCGAGAACATAGTCAACTGTATACATGACTTGGTGGACTCAATGTGGATAGGGAACTCAGTGGTAAGGATGATTCTCGTTTGGGAGAATACGATTGAGATCCGAAGGGGAGGAAAGAGTGGCCAAGCCTTGGAACCTTCGACCGATTGGAGGAACAAGGATTCAAGGAGAGGGGTCATAAATTACGGAGGGGGGGAACAGAAAAATCAGACCGACGAGTTCGGACCAAGGGCTCCCAAAGGTTTATGTCATTTCTGTAAGAAACCAAGGCACTATATGGCGGAGTGCACTAAACAAAACAAGCTTCGGTTAAAAGAGGGGCAGACCGGTGGAACCCCGAGAGGAAAGAAAAATGATATTGTGACACACGTACATGAGGTGGAATCCGAAGACGAGGACGATGAGCTCCTATTGGATGAGGAGTTGGAAGCGACAAACGAGGTAGAAATTCCACGAAAGCATAAATTTGCATTCGGTGGATTGAAAGGTGAAGTAGGTTGGATTATAGATTCAGGTGACTCCATGCACATGTGTAAGGATAAGCACCTGTTTACTAAGATAAGAAAGATTCCCACGTAGAAATAGAGTACGGGGATGGGAGGATAGTCACTACTACTCTTGTACGATCGGTAGATCTGAAAGTGTTGGTAGAAGGAAAGACATCCATAGTTACATTCTACAATGTATTGTTTATTCAGGAGCTCAACAAATACCTCATCACTACGTCTGTATTAGATGATAAGGGTTTTGATAATAGCACTAGGAAAGGAGTCTTTACTGCTAGTTTTGAGGATGAAATCTATTTCATTGTTGAAAAAGGTAGAAAAGGGATGTTTAGACTGATTTTAAGCAATGAAAAGAATAAACTTTATTATGCTGGTGTTCATGATATAATGATGTGGCATAAAAGGCTTGGGCATGTGAATCTAGATAAGCTAAGAGAGATGAAAAAGATGGGAGTGGTGGAAGGAATTCAGTTCAGTGAGAGTGAGAATCTAAGTGATTGTAGTGGATGTGCTCATGGTAAAGCACACAAATTGCCCTTTCCCAAAATAGCCACCTATAGGGGAGAAAAAAATCTAGATTTAGTACACACAGATATTTGGGGACCGACCAAAGTGCCCTCACCGGGGGGGAAGAGATTTATGATGACTATCACTGATGATTGGTCTCAGTATTCCAAGGTGTATTTTTTGAAAAACAAGTCAGAAGCTCAAGATTGTTTTAGACAATATAAAGCATGGAGCGGAAAAACTCCATGAAACTCCAATCAATAGAGTAAGGAGTGACAATGGTGGAGAGTATACTTCTAACCAGTTTGAGGATTTTTTGAGGGAAGATGGAGACCAACACCAAAAGACAGTTCCTGAAAACCCAGAACAGAATGGGGTAGCTGAAAGATTAAATAGGACAATAAGTGATAGTGCTATAAGTATGTTGTCGGAGAAGGAGATAGGAAAAAGGTTTTCGGCCGAAGCAATGAACTGTGCTAATTACCTCAAAAATAGAGTTCTTCCTTCAGCTATAAAAGATCAAACACCTTATGAGAGATGGACAGGCCGGAAACCAGACATATCTCACTTAAAGGTTTTTGGCAGTCAAGTATTTAGTCTAGATACAAATCATGCTAATTGGAAGCTAGATCCTAAAGGAAAAACGAGATACTTATTAGGATATGATAAGGATGTTAAAGGATATAGAGTTTATGATCTAAAAAGGGAAGATATAATCTTAGTAAAGCATCTAGTAGTTATGGATGAAGGAAAGTCCGTGGATCCCTTCAAGTATACAAAGTCAGTAAAAATTAGATTTGATTCACAAAATTCCGATGACGTTGAACTTCCTAACTATCTAGGTTTTAGAGAAGATGACATTGTTGCAGGTACAAATCAGACCGAAAAGGACTCGGCTGCGCAAACTCGAGTGACAACTCTACTTGAAGCGGAAGACGTGATGGAAATTGATTCGGAATCAAAAGATAGGGGAGAAGCCGAGATTGTTCGAAAGAACCCACGAGAACTATCTATTCCGGCCACAGATTTTGAGGGGAGGAGGAGAAGTAGTAAAAGATTACAAAAAAAGCAGGTTAATAACAAGGTAACAAAACTATCTCATAAAGATGAACCTCAAACTTATGGAGAGGCGATGACTTATCAGAAAGGAAACGGTGGAAGACAACCATAAATGAGGAGATGGCCTCAATTATGGCAGCCGATACTTGGGAGCTGGTGGACTATCCACCTAACCGAAAACTAATCGGTTGTAAGTGGGTTTTCAAATAGAAACTGAACCCCTATAACACCATTGAGCATTACAAAGCCCGATTAGTGGCAAAATGATTTACATAGAAAGAAGGAATCCACTACGAGGAAACCTTTGCCCCGGTCGTCAAATTTCCCTCCGTCCACATACTTCTCAATCTAGCACCACCGGAAGACATGGAGGTGCACCAGATGGACATCAAGACAACCATTTTGCATTGAGAATTGGAAGAGGAGATCTTCATGCGACAACCCAAAGGATTTGTGGAGGAAGGAGAGGAGAGTAAGGTATGCCGGCTGATTAAACCCCTTTACGGTTTGAAACAGGCGCCTCGACAGTGGAATAAGAGAATTGATGAGTTTCTTACCAGTCTGGGATATATCTGGATCAGCTCAAATCACTCAATCTATGTTTTTGAAGATGAGGAACGTATTATATTTATTGCAGTTTATTTTGATGATTTACTTGTTTTAAGTAAATCAATGGAAAAAATTAATAAACTGAAAACCGATCTTAAGGGGAGATTTGAAATGAAGGATATGGAAGAAGCAAAATATATTTTGGGAATTCAGGTAGAAAGAGACCGAGAAAGAAAAATTATAAAATTGACTAAAAAGGAAACAATAGGTAATATGCTGAAAAAAATTGAGATGGATAAAGCTAATAGTTGTACAACTCCAATGGAGTTAAAGAAGGGAAGTGAGGGGAGTGAGGAAGAAGGAGTCATAGTCTTAGATAGGGAATTAAGTCTTGAAGAACAGAAGTTCATGCAGACTATTCCTTAAATGCAAGTAGTGGGAAGCCTAATCTATTTTATGAATTTTACCCGGCCAGATTTTGCTGCAACTATAGGAGTGCTAAGTAGAAGTCTAAATGCTCCCACTAAGTAGGATTAGGAGACAGCTAAGAGAGTCTTTATATATTTGATAGGAAGTAGGGATCTATGGTTGCATTTGGGTGGGGAGAATACTGACATCACTACTTGGAGTGATGCTAGTTATGGTGATGCTCCGATGAGGAGATGTACTTCTGGATATGTAATATACGTGGGTGATGGGGCTTGTTGTTGGAGTAGCAAACAGCAAAAGGTTATTGCTCAGTCCACCATGGAGGCTGAGTATATGGCCTCTTGCTCTGCGGTAAAAGAATTGATGTGGGTCAAGTTTTTGCTTGGTGAGCTTCACCTTAAGAGTGGTGTGGAGAAATTTTGTTGTGATAATCAGGCTACAATAGATATTTCTGCCAATCCTAAACATCATTTTAAAGCTAAACACATGGACATTAGACTCAGCTTTGTTACAGAGAAAGTAGAAAACAAAATAATCAGTTTAGAGTACCGACCCGAAAATGAGATGGTAGCAGATATGATGACCAAACCTGTGCCTTCCCCTAAACTAATTTTCTGCAAGAGAAGTGTGGTCTGAAATTAAAAATTGACTAGAAAATAAGGGGAGTGTAGATCTCGATGGTTATTTTATTATTTTCTAGGTCTAAATTGGAATATAGAAAGAAGTCGAGGCAGTCTACCTCTAACTTCTCTCTCCAAATCCCACACTTGTTGCAGTCACTGAGAAGTTAGAGAGGAAGCTAGAGCCATGGCTACTTAGGCTATCCAGAGGTTTACAAGAAATAAATTAGTTAATTTACACATAGGTAGGTTTATTTACTAAAAGGAGTATGTCGGAAACAAGATTTGATCCTGGTACCTGCCGACCGTCAGAACGCTGATAGGCGGTAGCCTTAGCCGTTAAGTCTAGAAGTTAGGATACATACTATAGGTTTAATATTTATTTAAATGTTAACACGTAGGAAAATTCATTTCACGACAGATGTTTAAGGTAACATAGATCCCGTTATGTAAACATACAGATTTCGGTATGGACAAGAAACAAGTCCCGCGCATTATGTTTCTATTACGAAACAAATACCGCACAAGCATTTATGACGGCTACGATCAAAATTTGCATTCAATCGGACGACCGAAAAGAAAGCCCAGATCGCGGAAAAGATTCTCGGCGGTTAGGGTCATCGCTATATCGGATTACACGTGGCACGATTACGTTGGATCGCGGCATCTCCGCGAATTACGGGACCGAATTCGGATATGACATGTGTCGACATTTAGGCCATGTCGTACAATATCCGTACATAAATTACACTAGCAACTGTACTTTTATGTATGGTTGTGTAATATGATTGTTGCCGTACACCAGTAGATAGAGTTTTAGAGAGAGATAGGACTTAGAAAAATTGGTAGATAGGACCCTCTCTCTCAGAGAGCTTCTGTACAAAAGGTCAACTTTGACCCTCCATCACTTACTGCTCAGGGGAGCAAATTCAGAGATTCTTTTTGCTATCAACTCAAGGGATTCTTGCCTTCACAAAGGTGAAGGTGGTCAGAGATTTTGATTTCCAGGGTGGCAGTTATTCGTGCTGAAATACAAAGGGGTCAGGGTTATCCTAGAGGCTTCGTGTGAGCTGCTTACTCTGAGGTCCTATAGAGGTCTTAGAGTTGGAAGGGAGCCGTAAGAGGGACTTGAGGGTCCGTGGACACAGTCTCCATAGGTGGTTGTTGAGGAACTTAAAAGCAAATTGTCTTTTTTATGTCAAATATGACATAAACTTGCAATTTTTCTTCTGCCGGTTTATCTGTCATGGTGAAATAATCAGCCGATTCTCCTTCATCTTTTATAATGATATTCCTTGACACAACTAATTTTTGTTTTTCAAATACATACACCCTATACCCTTTAGAGTTATCATCATATCCCATTAGAATACCGAGTAAGCATTTCGGTTCCATTTTCCAAGTGTTTTCTAATGTGTTAAGAATGAAGCACTTAATGCCAAAAACTGTAAAATGACAGATTTGAGGTTTCCTACCTGTCCATAGCTCAAATGGTGTAGTGCTAACTGATCTTGATGGAATGCTATTCTTTATATAAATTGCACAGTTAAGGGCCTCAACCCATAATTTCAAATCTACATTTTTGTCTACAAGCATGGATCTAGCACACTTTGTAACTGTTCTATTTAACCTTTTTGAAACACCATTCTGTTGAGGCGTATATGGAATCGTCAGCTGCCGATTAATACCCTAATCGAAAAGAAACTTTTTAAATTCATTGGACATATACTCCCATCCGTTGTCCGATCTCAATTCCAAAATTGGAACTCCATGTAATTTCTCTGCCCAAGCTTTCTAGTGTTTGAAGTGTTCAAACACTTCACTCTTCTCTTTCATAAAATATACTTTTGTAAATCTAAAATAATCGCCAGTAAATGTGACCATAAAGCGAACTCTGCAATTCTGTGTCCTCCATTGGACCACAGAATACAAGAAGCCTCTAGATAGTATTTAACTAACCCACTTTAAGCCACAACCACTGCTGCCCAAGAAGGCAAACTGACAATTTGACTGCACCCTTGTGTAGCCTGGACTCCCCTGAGTCCGTAGAAAAAAGAATCACTGAAAACGGCCAACCAGGCGATAAGTTATAGGGTGGCAAATATGCCAATTTCTACAAACTCTCTGAGAGAGAGGACTATCTACCTAAATTTTCCTAAGTCCTAGTTTTTCTTAATTCCCTCTCACAGCTCCTATCTACTGCCTGTACGAACCAATCACAAAACTGTATAGTACTAGAAAGTACTACTGCCGGCCGTCATCATGAAAGATCATGATATGTCAAAACACTAACCAAGCATGT
>JBBHKE010001377.1:312240-370818 GCA_037447655.1 Zygnema cylindricum | reverse complement strand
GGGACTCGTCATTCAATACCTCCCAGTTTCAACTGGAAAACATGTCTTCGAGAGACCCTCTCTCCCAAGATAGATGGTTAAAAAGGATTCAAGATAGAGAGAGTGTTTTGAGATAGATGACTACATGCCTGGTTAGTATAATGAGGATGCATGTGTTTTCATGTCGACAGCCACATGAAAGACATGCTTATAACATGCTGTACGATAGAACCCTCTCTCCCAGAGAGCTTCTGTACAAAAGGTCAACTTTGACCCTCCATAACTTACTGCTCAGGGGAGCAAATTCAGAGATTCTTTTTGCTATCGACTCAGGGGAGTCTTGCCTTCACAAGGGTGAAGGTAGTCAGAGTTTTTATTTGCCAGTGTGGCAGTAATTCTTGCTGAAACACAAAGGGGTCAGGGATATTCTAGAGGCTTTTTGGAAGCTATCCACTGTGAGGACTTATGGAGGTCTCTGAGTTTCATGTTTATAAAAAAAACTTTGCAGATATAACGAGGAGTTTCTGTCCTCGCTAAATCTGCGAAAGCAACTTTTCGTCGCTGAATATTGTTGGTTTTTTTTTAGAGTCGTTCCAATTTGTTATACGACTTTCCATTTAAGAACCTCATTAATTCTTTTGACATTGTTTATTATTTACAGGGTACCAAAAGGCTTAGCGATGGTGGGTAGAGAGGAAGTCCACGCTTGATTGAATACAAGAGACAACCCGAATGTTCTCTAATTTTAGTTTTGGGACAAGATCGGTGGCGGTTACCAAGGCTTTGCCGGGAACAGGAAGGAAGGAAGCTGCTTGGGTGACTGTTATACACAAGGAGTTGCTTTTGGATTTTGAATGTTTTAAGAAAGCGAGTATGAAGATGTCCACCTCAATTATTGGGGACATTGCTAGGGACATAATAAGAGAAAGGAGGAAGGAGTACAGCCCGGAATGGTTCTACAATGACGGGTCTGAAATACATCTAATCATCAATAAAAAGTGGGTGCAAAGGTGTCAAGAGAAGCAAAACATCATTGTGCGTGCACAAAAAGGGAAACTACGATGTAGTCGCGAGAAAGAGGAATACATTGAGCGTACCGTAGCCTTCCACATGGGCGTTCTAAAGCGGGGGTTTGAATCCGGTGAGTCTCTTTCCATTACGAATGACGAATAATTATGTCTTTTTTTTATTGGTATAATTTTCGTTGTATTCTCTACTTGACGATATACCCAAAAAATAAAGTAAGCTTGTTTCGGTTTGGTGACCCATGTATACCAGGAAGTTTCAACGAAGACCTCATGGAAAACATGGATGAAACTCATTTAATCGTCAACATTGATAATGGAAAGAAGTTGGGGTTTCGAGCGGATGATGTGGTGAAATACGCCGACGTCGCAGGAGGAGGTGAATCCATGACTCTCATGGTGTGAATAAGTGGAGGGGTGAACGCACGTATCGAGAACCCGTTGATAATTTTTGCAAATCTTGGCAAAAATTACCCGATACAAGGTTTACCAGACAATGTCTTAAGTGTGTTTATCCTCCTCATTTAATGTTTTCAAAATAAAAAATTATGTCGTTTAGTCTTTGATGAAGGTTTCTCTATTTCTCTCCATCTATGTTTATTAGTTTCAATTTCTAAACTATATCTCTCTACCTTGTCCTCTTATACCTCCTCCCCCCTTGTCATTTAACAAAAGAAAGAAATTTAGGATCTTTAATTTCCTATCTTATGTTATCTGAAACAATGACACCTATTATAAGCTACCTTATGGTCCACGTAGCTTGCTTTACCTCTAATGCAAATAGAAGCAAACAACAAAAAATGTTAATTTATTTCCTTTTTGTGTGCATTATATATCTTTGCAGGCGTTTGTTATCGGACCGGTCCGAAGGGGTGGAATGATAAAATGGTGTTCCCACAATGGATCGCAGAAACAAGGTCTTACCAAGCGGATCGAGATGGACCTAAAAAAATTATATTTCTGGACAACTACGGTGGTCAAAACACGTCCGACGAGTTGGAGCGAGTTCTCGAGGTCAAAAACAGCGTGTTACACTATTTTCCACCTAATGCAACGCATCTTGTTTAACCGACCGACTCTTTCTTGATTTCCAAAATGAAGGACGTGTGGGGTAGCATTTGGGATAGTAGGAAGGCGAAAGGAATTCAGAACAGTCAATGGGCTAAACCTTCTAGCCGTGGATGGTCCGGTAAATTGGTTGGACCTGCTAAAGCGTTTTTTAAAAAATTGGCAAGGGACTCTATGCGAGAGGTCAATCCAATGAGAGACAAAAACGGAATGGCTTATGCGTGGAAAGCAATGACTCAATGTGGCTTGTCTCTACAGGACGGAAAGTGGGAAGAAGACATGCTCACACAACAATTGCGAGGCATAATCAGCAAAATACCGAAACCACTTCGAAGGCGAAGTTGTGGAACACCCTTGCCCGAAGGCAAGGGAATTCCTCCAAAATATTGAAGATGCCGACAGTCAACAAGATAACATTTTCAATGAGGGAGGGATGAGCGGCAATGAGTTTTAAAGATATTCCATAATTGCCAATTGTTTTTTTGTTTTTATATGTTAGTTTGGGAATGGAAGTTTAATTATAGAGTGGGAAACGCGATTAACTTTGAGGCAGATTAATGTACACAATTAATGGATTCCAATATTCTTGACTTCATACGATAAAACAAATTTCGTATGTGTGTATGTTTTTTTTATGGAATAATACAATTTAGGTTTTTTTGAAATTCTCGTGTCTTGTGTATCATGGAATTTCATGTAGTTTTATAAATTCTTATGTATTTACCTTCAGATGTTGTTAATGTGGTGTTCAAATTTTGAGTGTGCTTCTACTATGTTCTCATATTTTTTTTCAATGTACATCCAACCCTAATCACCGACAACTATGCTTCGTCGCTGATTAGGCTTCTAATATGAACTCATATATTTTGTTGCAAAGTACATCCTGTTGGTTTTAGAAACCTTTAGTCCTCTCTTAATCTCGTGTGTGAGAAAGAGAGTCTATACTTAGCCAGTATTTTGTGTATAGACTGAGTTTACGTAGACAAGATGTGGTGTGGTATGTAACTCCAAAGGGAGTTCACAGATTTGGTTCACTCTATGTACACGTGTCGGTCCGTGGGGAAGTCAAGCTTTGTTGAGTTGGTTGACAAATAACATATTTACTTGAGGGCCCATATTTACACGTGGTGGTTCATCTTCGGTGATGAATGAATACGCGGACGGCAGACAGAGTTCGCCGTCATTTTTGGAAGAGAAATATTGACCGTACCGTCATTTCAGTGGACTAACTTTGACTGCGTATTTTAGCAGCGGCTAGGGTTAAGGATTGATGTAAATACTTGGACGGTAGATGGCGGGGTTTAGTTAGATTAATGTTTAGTGTACCGACACACCACGGTAAATGTTGTACGGTTTAGATCAGCTGTAGGTTCACTTTGTATATGTAGGACTTAGAATATTTTGGAGTTAGGGTATTTAGTGAATGGGAAACTGCAAAGAAGTTTTTGTATCTTTTTGAATTGCAAGATCATTGTGATCTTTGGGCAAAACCCTGTGAAATCCAGCATGTGGATTCTTTGTTATACAGCTAATATTGTGGCAAATTTGCAGACCTAGTGTGTGTCTGGTTTGCTTGGGGCTTCATTGTGAAGTCGGTCTTTTTGTGGTTTCTGTGAGAGTTTCCTCTTTTGTAATCTGATTATTATGGCAACTGCTAGTGCTTCTTCTTCCTCCTTTGGGTCACCGGTTACCTCAAAACAATAGGTCACGGGTCCACCCTCATGGATCCCGGTGTTTAATGGCCAAAAATATTTATATTGGGTGGATTTGACTAAGTCTTACCTTAAGCAAGTGATATTCTATGATGTGATTTCCGGTGTTCTTCCGGATACGAATTCTGATTTTGAAAAGAAAAATGAGGATGCATTGCATATTCTCAAACTACTCTTTTCCGAAGATCTGAATATGACATATATCAATATCTCTAAAGCATCTGATATATGGAAGGCCTTACGGGAGTCATATATCCTAGCTAGTGAGCAGAATGAGGTTATAACTGCTGGGAAAATTTGGGATTATAAGTATACCGGGGGTGATATGAACTCCTATTGTAATGGCTTAAAGCTTTTGTTGTCGGAAAATGCATGTTCCAGGGGGAATTTCCTCCCTATCATCAAGCTATGATTTTAATGAGACGGCTTCTTGCTGAATATAAAGGAGCCGCGGAACAAATGAAAAGGTTGGAGAAGGCTAGATAGAATATAATCGTAGCTGAAGCTTACATTCTAGAGGAAGAGGCAACTCAGATAGCATTGTATGGTGGAAAATCAGCGGTAGCGTACAATGCTCAGACATATAGGCCGACTGGATTTTCCGGAAATAGGAACTTCAACCCTAATCCTAATTATAAGCAATATGATAGGTGTGTCTATTGCTTCGGTCAAGGTCATGTTTTCCGGCTGTGCCCAGCATTTATAAAAGCGTGCGGGATGGAAGGTGCGATCGGAGGAACCACCTTCAAATGGGTCAGCACCAAAACTGCAGGTGAAAAATGCGGCGATCCTTGCATTTGATGAGACGCCACAAGACGAATCGTTGGGGGAAAAAGATGATGTGGTCAGATTACCGCAATCGGAAGATGATGATTTCTTTGCCTTTGCAAAAGATCTTAAGGAGGGGCCTCAAGAGAATGGATAGATTATGGACTCCGGTTGCTCTTCCCACATGTGTGGCAACCAGGCTTACTTCAAAACCCTTACTCCGATTCTGACTCGTCGAATCAACTACGCGGATGATAGCGGTGTGGAGGGTACGGCGAAGGGAAGCGTGGAGTTAGCATGTGACATCAATGGTCAGATTGTAAAGAGGACCTTACATGATGTTCGCTATATTCCAAAGTTTAAGAAAAATTTATTTCCACTTCTGTGGCTGAAATGAAAGGATTTGAAATTTTGCAAAAGAATGGGAAGAAGGTAGTAAGCAAAGATGGGAGAGTAGCCTTGGTAGGAACAAGAGGCCCAAACTGTTGTACCGGATGGACTTGGCTAATGAAATTGACTTTGCATGCTCAAGTGTCCTTTCAAAAAATGTTTTGTGGCATAAGAGGCTCGGTCATGTTCATCACGAAAAACTTGATAAAATGGTGAAACACAAAATGATAGATGGGGTCATATTAAGAAAAAAAGATTCTAATGTATGTGATGGTTGTGCTTTAGGGAAGCTTCACAAGCTGCCCCTACCTCAAACCGCGGATAACCGGGCTACGGATTTGCAGCAAAAAATTATTCATTCGGACGTGTGGGGACCGTCTAAAGTCCCTTCCCTTAGTGGCAGCCGGTTTCTAGTTACATTTACGGATGACTTCTCGCGGTACAGCCGATTTTACTTCATAAAGGAGAAGAGTGAAGTGTTCACTCAATTCAAGCATTTCTGATGTGGGCGGAAAACCTTCACGGGAAGTCGATTATCTCTCTTTGGTCCAACAACGGGGGAGAATATACTTCGAATGCATTCTCGGATTATTTAAGGGAACACGACATATCTCGTCAGTTTACAGTTCCCTATACTCCGGAGCAAAACGGAGTATCCGAAAGACTTAACCGGACTTTAACGGAGAGTGCAAAATCTATGATGTTGGATAAAGGGATAGATTTCAAGTTTTGGGGTGAGGCTTTCTCTTGTGCATCTTATATAAGGAATAGAATAGAAACTAAGGCGGTAAAAGGGAAGACACCTTATGAAATGTGGACCGGAAAGAAACCCAATGTAAGTCACTTTCGGGTTTTTGGTAGTAAATGTTTTATTTTGGATAATCTTCCTATTTCTAAGCTTCATCCAAAATCTGTCCCGAGAATTTTTATGGGTTATGATGATGAGTCAGTAGGCTATAGAGTTTACAACCCAGACACGAAAACTCTTCAGGTTGCTAGGAATATTCAGGTTAAGGAAGAAAGTCAATCGGTCGATGTTTTTGGCATGACAGATTTTGAGAAAAATGCCAAAAATCAAGAATATGTAATTTTTGAAAATGTTCCTCTTTCCTCTTTCACAAGTTCTTCCTCTATTCCTACTCCGGTCAATCCGGTTGTTCAACCTGTACAGCAAGCTCCTCCTCCTCCTCCTCCTCGGCGGCAGCTTAGGGATCTAACAGTTCCAGCCTCAGATTTTCCGGGGGGAAGAAGGCAAAGCAGCAGGCTGCGAGGTGAACTGGCCGAACATGCCCTATTTTTTGCAACCACAAAGGAGCCAGTCACCATACAAAAAGCCTTTTCAGCCCCGGAAAAGGATCAATGGATCTCAGCGGCAAACGATGAAATGTGATCGATAATAGAGACTCAAACTTGGGAGCTTGTGGAGCTTCCACCGGATCGAAATGCCATCGGTTGTAAGTGGGTTTTTAAAGTTAAGCTAAATCCAGATAATTCTATTGAAAGATTTAAGGCTCGACTGGTTGCAAAGGGGTATAGTCAGAAGGAGGGAATTGAGTATGAGGAGACTTTCTCTCCGGTTGTGCGGTTTCCAACTGTTAGAATTCTTTTGTCTTTATCAACCATTGAGGATATGTAACTCCATCAAATGGATGTTAAGAAGCTTTCTTCAATGGAGATTTAGAGGAAGTGATTTATATAAGGCAGCCTAAAATGTATGTAGAGACCAGAAAAGAAAATATGGTCTATAAACTGTTGAAATCTTTGTACGGTCTGAAGTAAGCTCCACGTCAGTGGAATGTAAAACTAGATGAGTTTCTTACTAGTCTCCGTTTTGTGAGGATTAGTTCAGATCACTCAGTCTATGTTATGGAAGGGGAAGATGGGATTATTTACATTACTATGTATATAGATGATTTGCTGCTACTGAGTAAGTCATTAAATGAGATTAAGAAAATAAAGGCAGCCTTGAATTCAAGATTTGAGATGAAAGATTCAGGAGAGGCAACGTATATTCTCGGGATTCAGGTAGAAAGGGAAAGAGATAAGAGAATATTCTATCTAACACAACGGGAAGCGATTGAGAATATGCTTGAGAAGTTTGGCATGGCAGAGGCAAATGGAAGTGCCACTCCCATGGAATTCAAGCAAAAGGTGGAAAGCATGGAGACCGAGGGAGGAGTCATTTTTGATGACACCTTGGAATCAGGGGAGGCAGATTCAATGGCTGCCATTCCATATCGTCACATTGTTGAGAGCTTCATCTACTTCATGAACTGGACATGCTTGGACATCGCGGCTGCAGTTAGTGCTCTAAGCCGGAGTTTACAAAATTCGAGGAGATCGAATTGGGAGGCAGCAAAGAGGCTCCTTCTGTATCTTGCAGGGACACGAAATCTACAACTCGCTCTCGGTGGAGAAGAGGTCAAGATTCAAACTTGGAGCGATGCGAGCTACGGGGACATGCCAAGCCGGCGCTCCACCACCGGATTCATTCTAAAGATTGGAAGAGGAACATGTTGCTGGAGCATCAAGCTTCAGAAAGTCACAGCTCAGTCTAGAATGGAGGCTGAATACATGGCAGCCAGCTCAGCTCTCAAGGAGTTACTTTGGAAAAAGTCTCTCCTTCAAGAACTTCACTTTATACAATGTGGACCTCAAATAGTGTGGTGTGACAACCAAGCTGCTATAGCGATTGCATCTAACCCAATTCATCACTTTAAAAGTAAGCACATTGATATAAAGTTGCATTTTGTAAGAGAGAACGTGGTGAACAAAATTTGAAAACTCAGTAATTTGCTGGATGAGATGATGGTAGCAGATATGATGACTAAGCCTTTACCTGCACCTAAGTTGAAGTTTTGTAGAGAGGCATGTGGACTTAGGGGCTAAGAGAGTCTAAAGGTTTAGGGGAGTGTTGGTTTTGGAAACCTTTAGTCCTCTCTATATCTCGTGTGTGAGAAAGAGAGTCTTGACTTAGCCAGGTTTTTATGTATAGACTGAGTTGACGTAGACAAGATGTGGTGTGGTATGTAACTCCAAAGGGAGTTCACAGATTTGGTACTCTATGTACACGTGTCGGTCCGTGGGGAAGTCAAGCTTGGTTGAGTTGGTTGACAAAGTACATATTTACTTGAGGGACCAGATTTACACGTGGAGGTTCATCTTCGATGATGAATGAATATGCAGACGGCGGACGGAGTTCGTTGTCATTTTTGGAAAGATAAATATTGACCGAACTCTCATTTCAGTGGACTAACTTTGACTGCGTATTTTAGCGGCGGCTAGGGTTAGGATTGATGTGAATATTGGTACGGTAGATGGCGGGGTTTAGTATGATTAATGTTTAGTGAACCGACACACCACAGTAAATGTGGTACAGTTTAGATCAGCTGTAGGTTCACTTTGTATATGTAGGACTTAGAATATTTTTGAGTTAGGAATTCAGTGAATGGAAAACTGTGAAGCAGTTTTTGTGCCTTTTTGAATTGCAAGATCATTGTGATCTTTTGGCAGAACCCAGTGAATTTCTGCATGTGGATTCTTTGTTATATTGTTTATAATGTGGCAAATTTTCAGTTCTAGTGTGTGTTGGTTTGCTTAGGGCTTCATTATGAAGTTGGCCTTTTTTGGTTTCCGTGAGAGTTTCCTCTTTTGTAATCTGAATATTATGGCAACTGCTGGAGCTTCTTCTTCCTCCTCTGGGTCACCGGTTGCCTCAAAACAACACATCCTACCCTATTCAGCGACAACTATGCTTCGTTGTTTGTTCATCATCCTTCTCGGAAATTGATAAATTGTTAGTTTCCTAAACAGCATATACATCGCACAAAATAGTGGTTGCCCTTTCGCGACGAGAACTTGTCATCGTAGGATGGATATTCAGCGGTGATAAAATTTTCTTATCATATCCGACAAAGCACAGGATGTGTCGTCGCTAAATGGAAACCCAGTGACGAAACAACTTTATTATCATCTCCGAGAGTACAAAGGGTGTTTTGTCGCTCGACGGAAATCCAACGACAAAATAATTTTCTCATCATCTCCGAAAAAACAAAGAGTTTAAATTCGGTGAATTCAAAACATAGAAGTCTTTGTTATTATTTGTCTCTTTGAATAACCTTTCACCCTTGTGGTTGTTTCGTCGATGGTTCATGAAATTTGTGTTGTGGTTGTTTCGTCAACGGTTCATGAAATTTGTGTTATCATATTACAAGGGTATTATTATATTAAATACCAAATATGAGGTTTTTTCATATGAAAAAAAAACATAAAAAAACTAGACAATAACCATTAAAACAATACTGAAAAAAAACCAAAGTTTTTCGGATAGGAAAAGCAAAGATGAAGAAATATACGCGGTGACAAATAAAAGAAAAAAGTCTTATTTGTTGCATATGCAGATGATTCACAAACGAGAAATGCCAAGAACATTTAATATATTTAAATACGATAGTGTCATTGATACAACATGAAAGCAATTTAAACAACACACAATGAAAAAAGAATATTTATAAAAAGTTGAGACATATAAAATCATTCATTAACAACAATGGAAGAAGTAAAATATTTATATATTTCATGATAATATCGTTTTAAAACGTTAAACTAAAACAAAAAATTATCTAATGCCTATTAATCTACAATAGTCAACAAAGCTCTAAATAGTATTGAATTCCTAACGTTTGTGCTTCTATCTCGGAAATCCTTATTAAAAAAAATTAAAACCTTCATGTTTTACACACACTAACTAAGTATCAACGATTTATGATAAGAAATATAGATCCATGAAAGTCTCCTCGAGGTATAATCCATGCGCTTTTGTACGCTCGAATACCTTCAATTTGGTAATTTCTTCTTCCTTACGTTCGTATGGGTGCTCTCCAATACAACACGCAGTCGAATAGAAGTTCATCGTCAATGACAATTTAAGATACACAAAAGAGACAAAGATAACGGATTAGTAGGGGGTATATGGGCTTGACAAATATAGCGCAAAAAAAAGGGGCAGAGAGAGAGAGACTAAATGAGTATGTCATATTCGGAGATGGCAATGAAATGTATGGAGTCATAGCAACAAAGTGATGGTGGATGGTAAATGACCAGGGTGATAAATAAGGCGTACGGGCGAGAAGGGAGATAATATGGAAGAGAGAGAGCTAAAATTCAGGGAGAGCACGAGATACAGAAGTAAGGAGAAATGATAAATGATGGATTGAAAGAGATGGATATCAAGATGGAGAGCAATGATGAGAGGGAAATAGGTGCCAAAGGATGAGAAAATATTCAAGAGGGAAGACGGGAAAAAATACCGACGAGGTAGTGAGTCACGAAATAAGTGGGACACAAAAAAAAAAGAGTAAAATGGGGAAAAAGAGAGTTTGAGCGAAAAGCAAAGAAAAAATATAAGACAGAACGAGGGAGAGAGAGAGAGTGGGAAGAAGAGAATGAGAGAGAAGAGTAAGGAAAGGGAATGGGAACAAATGTGTGAGACGGACAATTAATATAGGGAGAGGTTAAGAGATAAAGAGGTTGAGAGAATGAAAGAGGAAAAATAAGGAGGTAGAGAGTGTAGGAGAGATGAATAAACATACTGAGATGCGCACTTACCAATGATTTCCTAATAATCCCGGAAAAAATTTAGCGGCGACGTTGGCTCGGACTTTCTTGTTGTTCCGCCATATTACAGTCTACCATACTACTGTTGTAAACCCTAAAAAGAGGTATAGATTAGTGGATGCCGCAAGACTAAGCGAGGCGGCGGGGCGATGATCTGCATCCTACCCAAAAAATGGCGAAGTCGTGTAAAAATGGATCTGCGAGATTCAAAAGCCTGCCACCAAGAAATGAGGATGTGGTTGGGATTTGTATGTGCACAAAATATTTTTTTGTGTTTTGTCAGCATATGCCGTTGGTTTGTTATCAGCTCTCGTTTTCAAGGCGCCGCGTTTTTTCAATTCTAAATTCTGTAACTTCACTCTAAAATTTACACAATATGACACTAATTTGTTGTAGTTTTGTGAAATATAACCCATATTAAAGTCAAACTTAACTCTAATAAGCGTCTATTTCGTTCAAAGATCTGGTTTTACCGTTATGTTCACTTTTGACCCTTTAATAGTGTCAACATATACTCTATTAATCTAGTAGGTTCTCAAATAGAGTTAAAAAAGCACTGTATTACACTTAACATTCCGCGACTATCAACTTGTGTAAGTATGCAACACTACGTTGACCTATCATGGACAGTTTTTAGCATGTGCACATGTTATCCATTCACACTGTCAGACACAAAAACGAACGTCTGAAGGTATGCGAACGCCGATTTTACAAACTCGACTCCACTTTTTTTCTAAACGCAACTTTGTATGCGGCCAACATAAGTTAACTACAATTTCCGTACGGATTTCGGTAACGAAGTACACTGTTGTATGAACAAACTACTACCGTACATCACACTATTCATCAAGCAAGTACGGTAAAACCATTGACGCTAATTTACAAGAACTGTAATTGACGTCAAAGATAAATTAGATTCATTCACTGTATTTTGGGTATCAATGTCAAAATTTTAGGGTGCCGATATAGTGTACATAAGGCTAATAACGATTCACTGTGTACTATACACTACACTGTCAATTGCTAATACTAGTGTTGGGTATCGGGTAAATTCATATCGCGATAATCTTGATATTCGATATATCGAATATCGATCGAGGAGAGTCCTCGATATATCGTACCGCGACCAACATAAATTATCGCGATATATATCGCGATATATAGTATTTTTTAAATTTAATATTTTTATTTTTTTATTAATATGTTCTTTTTGCGAAAAAGTCAAATTGTCTAATACGCCACGTACGCCGTGATTTTCGTTCCGTGACTTAAAGGTAGACGCCGCAAAATATAACCGACAAAAAAGTACTAATTTTGTACTTCTAATGATTGCTTTTTTGGGGTATGGTTACACGAGGAGGTCTCTGTAATAGTACGGACAGCAAAATTTATGTACTACAGAGGCATCGGGTACATCGCGTATCGTTTCTAAATAAGTTTTACATACGTGTCCTGATATGAATGGTTCCACGTAAGCTGACTACCAAATCTCAAGAATCATCAAACATCTAGAAACCGACCTTTTTCGTATGGGAAATCGTACTTGCGTTTGACGTACGTGTACTTCACAAGTGTACCTCGTCAATGTACCTCAGAGATCTCTTCACTCCGCTGACTTTCAGGAAAAAACCGTATTTCTTTCCGGCAAAGATTTTACAGTCACTTTGTCCGAAGTCATGAGGCTTTGAAAACCTGTGGGATTATTATTATTATTATTATTTTTTTTAGCTTCGATATATCGACGATACGATATATCGGCGATATATCGCGATAATTTGAAATTCGATATATCGAAGCGATATATCGAATATCGGGTACCTGAAATTCGATATATATCGAATATCGGCAATGGGTCCTCGATACCCAACACTAGCTAATAGAGTATATAACGCCAATTCGGTGCCCTTTTTTCAAAAAAAAAAACCCGAAATACAATCCATAATTCTATTTTTTTCCATTATTCTAATTAGGTTTTTTTTTTCAATTAGCGTTAATAATAGAAGTACAATGTGATGGAAATAGTGTGGCGTACGGACAGGATTTTTTGGTGCAAAATGGTACTTTTTGAATCACAAATGCAGGAAAAGTCACTTAACATTATTGCGCACACATGTGAATGTGCACTGGAAGAAAGAGAAGCAAACTCGTCGACAAAAATCACGTTCTCATATGTTCGTCCGTCCACCGTGTGAACACCGCGACGGCGTACGAATTCTCGGATTATGTACGGGTACAAATATTACGGTAGACATCGAAAGGGCGGGTATTAATTATTCAGGACAACCCAAATTACAGTTAAGGATAAATTAGTATATATATATATATATATATATATATATATTTTTTTTTTTTTTAATCCCGATTAGTGTTAATAGCAATAATTTTTTTTTTGCGCTATTTATTTCTTTACTCTAATAGCGATTGACGGTCACATATATAGTATACAGCACACCCTGTATCGCTATTAGTGTTAATAAATTTTTGGCCACTTAAAACAATTTTTCTCTGTGCACACTTGTCGAATTTCAATTTGAAACAACCAATCGCAAGTTGAGAATGTTACCTTTCAATCGCAACCGTCAAAACTAAAATCCTATAAGTGTAAACAAAGAAAATACGTTTTAAGAGACGAAAAAACTAACACTAATAGCGATTTGTTGTAATTTATAAATCTTTATTTCTGTCAATAGGGGTATAAATGACTTAGGATATTTTTCCTAGTACTCTACTGTAATACTTACCTTAATTAGTGTTACAGTAGCAAAAGGTACAGTAGAGTGTATTGTACTTTTGGAGGGACACGTGTCGGCGAAAGAACGTGTGCACGTTTTTGGAGTAGCGCCGACAGTCAGCCATACGTGTCAAAAAGTTGACGATGCGATTTACATGATCGGACGAACGGGATCTGTCCCGAGTATTCCGGAAACATATGGTACAGTTCGACGGTACCATCGTCGATCGAATTTATTCCAACAGACGCGATTCACCTTGGACCACAAGCGTGATTCACGAGGGACCACAAGCGTGATTCACGTGGGACCACAAGTGACGAAGCACTCAAGTGCTTCATACTACACGACCACATTCGGCTGGACTTTAGCAGTTACCGCTGACTAAGCATTTTGAACGTTTTGTGTACGGTTAAACGTTTTGTGTACGGTTTAATGTTTGTAAATATCTGAATAACTTTAGTTTGTAGTTTAGTGTGATAAAAAATAGTGTTCTATTAATCAGGTTTTTAGAAAATAATAGTTAGGGTTTTGAGGTACAGTGACGTACAGGTAGAATGCTTTCTCGTTAGTCAGGATAATAACCGTAGTAACGGTTACCCAAATTAGTGTAGATTGATAGATAGACAGTGTGAGTATATAACTTAGGACTTAGCCAATTTTGTAGTATCCAGTTTTGGGAATATGATTTTCTAAGGGCAGTTTTTGGGAAACTTCCAGACACCATATCTTATGGTTTACTATGTTATTTGGGCTGCAATTTTGGAAATTGTCAGTTTATTGTATTTAGTATCACTGTGGTAAATTTGAAGCATATTGGGTTTCTGAGTCATATTTTGTGTCGGTTCTAAGTTGGCTGTTGAGTAGGTATTTTGATAGTTTCTGTTATTTTTCATGTCTACTTCCACTACTACTGCTGGTTCTCCGCCTGCGACGGTGGTTGTAGAACAACAGGTTATGGGCCTTTCGTCAAGAATTCCTATCTTCAATGGCCAAAAGTATGCGTAATGGGCGGCGATGGTTGAATTGTCGTTTGAAACTGCTGACTTATTGGGGGTCTTGGATGGCTCCCTTGATGAAACATATCCAACTTGGGCAAAGAAGAATTCAATGGCAAGGAACAATCTAATTCTTTGTATTTCAGAAAATTTGGTCATATCTCGACTGAAAATGAAGAAGGCGAGGGAGATTTGGACATCCTTCAAATCCGTTTTTGAGAAAGCGAATGTTCAAAAGGAGCTCTTGGTGGCTGGAAAGGTTTGGGGATACAAATACACGGGGGGAACTATGGTTGAGTATTCTGACAATTTTCACCCGCTCATTGAAGCTCACTCTTGTGCTGGGGGGTCATTTCCTGAGTTGTTTTGCTTATTAGAGGTCTCCCTAGTAGCATGAAGGGTATGTCTGTTGAATTAAAGAGTCATGACAAACCTAGCTTGTCATTTCAGTTAGCGTATAATCTTATATTGGAGGAAGAAACAAATACTAAACTCCTTGAGTGAGAACAAAAGGTTGAATTATTTGCAACAGACTTTGACAAACGAAATCAGTTTAATCAGAATAGGAATCAGTTTAACCAAAATCAGAATCAGTTTAGTAAGAGACAAAATAGGCCATCTACTACTACTTGTTTCTATTGTTTTGAGAAGGGTCATGGATACAGGCACTGTCCTAAATTGAAGAAGGCATTGAAGAAGGCTAATGAGGCTTGTTTATACAGGCCAGGTTGGCAACAGAGCCAGTATAACTGAGGTTTTTCTAGAAATCCTTCATGCTCTTTTTTCAGCTTCTGCAGCTGATGCACATGAGTCTCTCAGCTTCAATGAGCAAGAGGAGGCGGATTTATTTGCTATGGCGGCTGCCATGGAGGGTCCAAAGGATGCAGGATCGATCATGGAAACGGGAGTGGCTGCCCACATGTGTTGGAACAAAGCGGCTTTTACGAATCTGCAGCAAACATCTCCAAAGAGTATCTACTGTTGTTTTTTGAAGATTTAGTTTCGTGCTTACATGAAATTTGGTGCGCACGCGACGTTTCGTGCGTATACATCTACGTGATATACTGTGGCGGTTCGAAAGGATTTATGGATTGGGGGGTAATTGTACGAATGAATTTAAAGTGACGTAAATTACAAAATTGAGTGACGCGAAGAAGCGTACGAATAATACGGAATACAAAAGTGAAATGGACGGCGGAAAGGTTTTGAAGTTGTTTTGAAAGGAGGGAGACAAGTTGTTAGCAAGAAAGGGAAAGTCGCAGTTACATGAACTAGAGATGCGAGAAAAATGTATCGGATGGACATGGCTAATTATAAGGAAAATGATGTTCTCTACTCTAGTGTCGAATATGACAATGAGTTGTGGCATAAAAGATTAGGGCACATGAATTATGATAGTCTAAAGAAAATGGTGAATTTCGGGAAATGTTGATGAAGTTTCTCTCACATCTCATCATATAAAAACATGTGATGGTTGTTCACTTGGCAAGATCCACAAATTGCCATTTCCACAAGAAATAGACCATAGATCGGAAAACGTTCCGCAGCTCATCCATTCTGATGTTCTCGGTCCTTCACAAGTGGCTTCGGCTGGAGGGATTGGAGGGATCCACTATTTGGTCACATTTACAGATGACTACTTGAGGTACACAAAGGTTTACTTCATGCAACATAAAGGTGAAATGTTTACTCACTTCAAACACTACAAAGCGTGGGCAGAAAAGATTCATGGAGTTCCAATATTGGCGCTAAGATCGGACAACGAGGAGAATACACATCGAAGGAATTCGAAGAATTTGTCATTCGGAAGGTATCAGTAACAATCTTACAGTTCCATATACACTGGAACAAAATGGTGTTTCTGAGAGATTAAATAGGACAGTGTCAGAGAGTGCTCGGTCCATGCTTGTAGATAAAGGGCTAGATTTGAAATTCTGGGCTGAAGCACTTAACTATGCTGTTTATATTTAAAATAGAATTGTTTCTAGGTTTGTTAGCACTACACCTTATGAGCTTTGGACAGGGGAAAAACCTGATGTTAGTCACTTTAAGATCTTTGGTAGCAAGTGTTTTATTTTAGATACTTCACATGATAGATGGAAAATGGAGCCTAAAGGCTTACCTGGGATTTTCCTGGGGTATGATGATAATGCGAAAGGATATAAAGTTTTTGTACTTAAGAAACAGAAAGTGATTGTTTCTAGAAATATCCAGATTAAAGATGAACATGATTTGGTTGACCTGTTTAAAGTACCAAATCAACCGGCAAAAGAAAGCAAGAATATGTTATTTTTCACCATACGCAGCGAGTCTACTTTCCACCAGCAAGTGGGACACCTCTTCTTTCAGTTCCTCTGGTGCTTGTACAGGATGCTTCCCCACAAGCTACACCTCAGGTGGAAGGAACTACTACAAATTTTGTACCAGATGAAGTTACGGTTCAGACTAAACAGCGAAACCAGAGGTTGCCGACAATCTCTGCCTCAAAATTTCCGAGGGGAAAAAGATCTAGCAGCCGTCTGCAAGCAAGCTCTCACTTTGTTTTTTTTGCGGCTACAGAGGAGCCTCTAACGATCCACGAGGACTTCTCATCAACTGAGAGAAATCAGTGGATCGAGGCGGCAAACGATGAAATGAAGTCCATTATGGAGGCACAGACATGGGAGCTGGTGGAACTTCCTCTAGGCAGGAAAGCCATCAGCAGCAAATGGGTATTCAAGGTGAAGCTGAACCCGGACAACACCATCGAAAGGTATAAGGCCAGACTAGTAGCTAAGGGATATAATTAAAAAGAAGGTATTGACTTTGAGGAAACCTTCTCCCCAGTTGTTAGATTTCCCACTGTCAGAATTTTGCTAAGTCTAGCGGCTTTAGAGAATATGGAAATACATCAGATGGATGTTAAAACTGCTTTTTTGCATGGAGAGTTAGAAGAAACAGTTTATATGAAACAACCTGAAATGTATGTTTAAAAGGGAAAGGAAGAATTAGTGTGTAAATTGATGAAATCTTTGTATGGGCTAAATCGAGCCTCGTGTAAGTGGAACCTCAAGTTAGATGAGTTTTTGACTGGGCTAGGTTTTAAGAGAATTAGCTCAGATCATTCAGTATATGTTCTATAAAGAGAGGATGGGATAATTAACATTGCTGTATATGTGGATGATCTATTATTAATATGTAAGTCAATGGATGAAATAAACCGCATTAAAGCGTCTTTAAGGTCTTGGTTCGAGATGAAGGACCTCGGTGAGGCCAAATATATCTTAGGAATATAGGTAGAAAGAGACAGAAACAAGTGGCTGATTATGTTGACTCAGAAAGAAGTAATAGGTATCATGCTAAAAAGATTTGAAATTAAAGATGTGAAAGGATCTCTAACTCCCATATAATTCAGGCAGAAATTGGAAGGAACTGATACAGATTCAAGCATAATTGTTGGTGAGAGTCTATCTAACTCCCATATAATTCAGGCAGAAATTGGAAAGAACTGATACAGATTCAAGCATAATTGTTGGTGAGAGTCTAGAGATAGGGGAGGAAGAGTTTATGGCTTCAAAGCCATATAGACAGGTAGTTGGAAGTCTTATATATTTTTTGAATAGTACGAGACCCGACATTGCAGCAGCTGTGGGAGTCTTAAGTAGAAGTCTTCAGAATCCTAAAAGGGAAGACTCGGAAGCAACGAAAAGAGTGTTGAGATATCTTGCAGGTACTCGAAATCTCAAGCTTGTTCTCCGAGGAGGAGAGGTGAAAATCCAGACGTGGAGCGATGCTAGCTATGAGGATATGCCAAGCCGAAAATCTACGACCGGCTTCGTTTTGAAGATTGGAGATGGAACTTGTTGCTGGAGTAGCAAATTACAAAAGGTTACAGCTCAATCCACAATGGAGTCAGAATATATGGCAGCAGCTTCCGCCGTCAAGGAGCTCTTATGGGTCAAGTTCATTTTAGAGGAACTTGGGTATATGCAAACTGGCCCTCAAGCTATTTGGTGTGACCACCAAGTTGCCATAGCAATTGCCTCTAACCCCAACCATCACTTTAAGAGCAAACACATGGATGTTAGACTTCACTTTGTTAGAGAAAGAGTACTTGCAAAAGTCGTTAAATTGTATTATTTACCAGATGAGAAGATGGTGGCTGACATGCTAACAAAAGCCCTTCTTGCTCCCAAGTTACACTTTTGCAGAGATGCTATTAGACTAAACGAGTAACCGAGTCTAAAGATTTAGGGGAGTGTTGTAATTTATAAATCTTCATTTTAGTCAATAGAGGTATAAATAACTTAGGATATTTTTCCTAGTAGTCTACTGTAATACTTACCTTAATTAGTGTTACAGTAGCAAAAGGTACAGTAGAGTGTATTGTACTTTTGCAGGGACACGTGTCGGCGAAAGAACGTATGCACGTTTTTCGGAGTAGCGCCGACAGTCAGCCATACGTGTCAAAAAGTTGACGATGCGATTCACATGATCGTACGAACGCGATCTGTCCCGAGTATTCCGGAAACATATGGTACAGTTCGACGGTACCATCGTCGATCGAATCTATTCCAACGGACGCGATTCACCTTGGATCACAAGCGTGATTCACGAGGGACCACAAGCGTGATTCCCGTGGGACCACAAGTGACGAAGCACTCAGGTGCTTCGTACTACACGACCACATTCAGCTGGACTTTAGCGGTTACTGCTGACTAAGCATTTGGAACGTTTTGTGTACAGTTAGAACGTTTTGTGTACGGTTTAATGTTTGTAAATATTTGAATAACATTAGTTTGTAGTTTAGTGTGATAAAAAATAGTGTTCCATTAATCAGGTTTTTAAAAAATAATAATTAGGGTTTTGAGGTACAATTACGTACAGGTAGAATGCTTTGTCGTTAGTCAGGATAATAACCGTAGTAATGGTTACCCAAATTAGTGTAGATCGGTAGATAGACAGTGTGAGTATATAACTTAGGACTTAGCCAATTTTGTAGTATCCAGGTTTGGGAATATGATTTTCTAAGGGCATTTTTTGGGAAACTTCCAGACACCATATCTTATGGTTTACTATGTTATTTGGGCTGCAATTTTGCAAAATGTCAGTTTACTGTATTTTGTATCACTGTGGCAAATTTGAAGCATATTGGGTTTGTGAGTCATATTTTGTATTAGTTCTAAGTTGGCTGTTGAGTAGGTACTTTGATAGTTTCTATTGTTTTTCATGTCTACTTCCACTACTACTGTTGGTTCTCCACCTACAACCATTCACGATGTACTGTAGGGCATTTTCTTGGACAATTTATCTCATGGATTCAAAATTTTAATATTTATTAACGGGGGACGGTTTTCTTTTCTCACATCGGTCCTTTGTGATCGAGTAATTTGACTTTCTTTTTGCACTTTTCTGTGCGTACTTTGTGTACTGTACCTTTCTTGCCGAAAACGGCCACGGTCAGAAGGTTCCTTGGGCGGCCGTATAAGTACACGTCAAATAAGAGAAACGTACAAAGTACAAGACATGTCGTACTTGTGAAGTCGCGAAAAACGACATTTGCATGAACGACCGTGGGAATGCCGGCCTTACACCGTTACTATACACCTTGAATCCTTTTTAGCATATAGAAATTTTTAGTGTAAAGAAAATATTAGTTTCATTCATTCTAATTTAGTGCCAGGAGACGTGGCACATTATGGTCTATGTCTTTACATAGTATAATTTATTATATTTAAGGTATCAATGTCAAATTTTTGGGGTGCCAGTATTGCGTACATAAGGCTAATAACGATTCACAGTATACTGTACATCGGGAATTGTAATTAGATTAAAGAAATAATTAGAGAAAAAATCAAAAAAAAAATGTAGTTATTAACTCTATTTTGGATAATCACCTCTTTTCAAAAAAAAAAAATTACTCTAATTTATCAATATCTCTAAATTGGGTGTAAATTTGGGTGCTGAATATGTCTACTAAAAATTAGGTACAAATACAAAATGTGTCAAAACATACAGTTTCGCGTCATTATGACGTTTGCTGTAAGAGGTTTGTTAAAACACAGTTACATAATAACAATATGTACTAAATCATAATTTGTGTTTTTTTACTTAATAAAGTACAATTTTGCACAGTCAAATACCGACCGTACGCCACACTATTTAAGACGACACTGTATTAGAGTTATTAACTCTCATTCAAAATGTACCTTAAATAATGTATACAATAATTTAGAATAATGTACTATATTTATGGTGATAAAGTCAAAATTTGGGGTGACGGAATTAGCGTACATAACTCTAATTACGATTGGTGGTGTACACCGTGAATCGTTATTAGCGTTATGAACTCTATATCGACACCCCAAAATTTTGACATTAATACCTTAAATAGAATAAACTACACTATTTAAGGACGTGGACCATAATCTGCCACGTCTCTTGGCACTAAATTACAATGAATGACGCTAATTTTTTCTTTACACTAATAATTTCTCAACGCTAATAACGATTCGCGGTGTAGTTACCACGACAGTACAGAAACTAAGTGTTTCCATACAAAAACCTGCTATTGCATACTTCTACTAGTGTGTGAACTCTTGAAGATAGAAGATGTTAAGGCAACGTCAGTTCGTCACGGCGTGTCTTTTCATTGGAATTATACAGTTCGGCTCAACAATCATTGAAAATTAGGCCCACGAAAATGTGAATATGTGGTCAATTTTATTTCAAGAAGTGCGGCAAAAAAAAAGAATCATGGTACCAAAGGGGAAAAAAAAAGAGAAAAAAATCACAATAAAAGTCTAAGGCAAAGAGAATAATCGAAAAAGTCAACGCTAACTAGAGTAGTAACCCACCAAAATAAAACAAATCTACAAAATATGACTACAAACAACGTTAAAACCAATAGTACATGACTACCCACAGCCCTAACAAACTAAAGTCCACACCATCCTAGATCGTGGATGTGGACTTCATCACCTTGGTGGAAGATTTGCGAGGACCGGCTTGTCGTTGGATACCGTGCTTTGTCGAAGAAGGGTCGCAGCTTACACTCGTTGAACGGGTAACCGATACACGTTGACGATAAAAAAAATAGGAAAGTGGGGGAGAACTTCTTGGACCTTTAGTCTCAAATGTTTATTTTAAACAATTGCGAGGAATATTGTCCAAAGACTTATCCAAAGTGTCTTTCTCTATACTCCTCCCTTTCTCCTCACCCTCTCTATCCTCTCTTTCCTCCTCTCCCTTTTCCTCTCTCTCCTCCTCTCCCTCACCTTCTTTTTTCCCACTCTCCCTCTTTGTCTTTCGATCCCTCTCCCTCTCCCTCTCCTTCTTCCTCTCTCTCCCCCTCCCTCTCAACATCCTTAACACCCTCTAAATTTAGCCGCAAAAGGAAAAGATAGAAGAAGGAGAGGAAGAGAGAAATTTACCTACCCCCCCTCTCGACTTCTCCTTTTTCTTTTGCGTTCGCTTTCACCCTCTCCCTCCACCTCACTTAAAAAAGAGTAAAAGAGTCACAGAGAAACAGAAATCAAAAGGGGGAGGGAGAGGATAGAGAGATTAAAAGAGACAGGTAGATCAGAGAGGCAATACATACCAAAAAGCAGATAAGACAAAAGTAAAATGAAAGAAAAAAACAACGAAAGTAGAAAGAACTGAAAGGGACAACAAGAGACAAAGGAGAGGTTTTGTGAATTTGTTGTAGTTTGGATTTAATAAATTAAGTAGAGAGGCGAGAGTTCTATAGGAAAACTCAAAGGAGGAAACAGTTGCAACTTTGAGACCTTCATTGGCCCTCAGAGTAAGTAGCTCACACAAAACCTCTAGGAAAACCCTGATCCCTTTGGGTTTCAATAATAATAGCTGCCCACCGTGGCAGACAAAACTCTTACCACCTCCACGCCTGTGAAGGCAAGACTACCTTGAGTCGATAGCAAAAAGAATCTCTGAATTTGCTCCTCTGAGCGGTAAGTTATGAAGGGTCAAAGTTGACCTTTTGTTCAGAATCTTTCTCGGAGAGGATCCTATCTAGTAAACTTTTCTAAGTCCTATCTCTCTCTAAAAATCTATTTACTGAAGTACGGTACCATGATAATAATGTGTTGTACATAAAAGTACAGGTGCCGGTGTACTTTCTGTATGACCATTGTACGACATGACCAACAAGTCGACACATGTCATTTTTGGATTTGTTCGTGGATTTCTATACCTATGCATGTTGTATATAGTTTCAATTAAATGAATTAGTTCACTTCTAAATATATAAATATCTATCAAACCTTGTAGCATTTAGCATTGGTCTTAGACTAATAGGATAAAGCTGACCGCTATCGGCCAACTTGACGGACGACAGGTGCCAGGATCAAATCCTGGGTCCGTCAAGTATCTTCTTAGTAACCTACTAAAAGTAACTACTTGTCTCTCTTTGGACAACACAGGCAACCATGGCTCTAACTCCATATTCAACCTTCAATAACTGCGACAAGTGTGGGGGCTAAAGAGAGGAGTTAGCGGGATTGTCTCTGCTTCTTTTCTGCTTTTCATTTTAGACCTAGAAAAATACTATATAACCATTAATTTCTACAACTGTAGTTTCCATGTTGTAGGTGGATTTAGTTAGGTAGAACAAATCATAAGTATTTTCAAAAAAAGAAAAATTAAGCACTAGATTATAAAAGTATTATTCTTACAACTTATTGTTTTAAGACTTGGCTAACAAAGCAAGAGAAACTAACTTAACATAGTATTATAATAGTAACGTGGAATTTTGACTTCATATACCACCTCTCGATTGAAGCACAGATTAACAACGATGGCTTAAGGAAAACAAGGTGTTTTTTAAACAATGCTTGAGGGAGAGGTTTGGTAAGAAAATCAACACGGTGGAAGGTGGTAGTGCAATTTGAGAACAAAATGGTGCCATGAAAACTTTTCTCAGAAGTGAAGTGATATTCAATGTCGATATATTTAGTGTAGGTGTGATGAATATGATTTTTCATTAAACCAAGGGTGCCTTGAGGGTGGTTATCGAAATGACCATGAAACAAACCAAGGGAAACGCCACTAAGGGAAAAACATACACCGGAAATGGACCATCATTCATCCGTTTAATTGCCCTAATAGACTTTGCAAAAACGAAAGAGAGAAGAGTGGGGTAGAAATTAAAGAGCAGAGGAGGAGGAAGATGGGAAAAGAGGAGGAAAACATTGCATAAGGCAAAGATGTTTGGTGTCTTAGAGGTATCGAATGACTTCTTTTGCGACATTGAGATGAGTGAGAGGTGCATGGCGTGAAAATCGCGATAAGTTCCATACCGATATGCAAATATCCGGTTGCGATTCTAACATGACATACATAAATTGACCAGCAATGGAACGTTAAATGGATTTTCTATATGTTTGGGAATTTCCATCCGAGGTTTTTTTACTAAGTGTGGTGTTTAGATCTACGAGTCTGAAAATTGAATGACAATCGGACATTCCGGATGTGCCTTAAAGATAAAAAATATAGTGTTCCGAACTTATTTGTAAAAGGAGTTCAAACCTATTGCATATCGTACTAATATATAAACAGTAATTAAGGTCACCTAATTCTATCATAGGTTAATGAGACACTAACATGGTTTTCACATTTTCAGTTTTTGTAGGAAAAGAACAAATAAGAATTAAATCATTAAGAAAAATAATAATGATTAATAATTCTCACCCGTTACCTTTAATGTATTTACCACGATGTGCACTAATCTCTTGAAAACCAACTTTCAACAAAGTAACTACAAGGGTCTTGTGCCACACACGAGGTGTCTACCAAAGACCATGAACATATTTTTGTAACCGACAAACCAAATATTATTTGTCGGCCACAATGTATCTTGGAGCATGTTGATGTAAATGTCTACGTCAAGAGTGTCGCGTAAAAAGACGGTTATAAAGTCGAGTTGTTGAAGTTCCCAATCATGAATCTGCCAACGATTGGATTCGCAACACCCTCTCTCTGCGAATATTTTTTTTGCCACAAGGTGCACCTTGTATCATTGGATAGGCTCATCTGCAATTTTTTTTCTTGTCCACTCTAGACCCCACGCGTGTTTATCACGCTACAAATTCGTTTGCCAATGCGCTGCTCAGAGACGTATCAATGCGTTATTAGGTGTTTGCGTACACCTTGGCTAGGTAGCTCCAGTAGTAGAGTTAGTGTACGACTAACACCAAGTTACTGGTTTGTTCACACCTTGGCCGTTTTCCAACTTTTACACTTCGTCGCCCATGCGATCTGTTGAAAATCGATTGTTCTCTGCAGTACAGAAGGAGAGAGAGGGGAACGGGAAGGCAAAGGGAAAAGGCGTGGGAGAGGTTGCTCCATTCACACTATTTTGCATAGACCCTGTATTAAAATTTCACGTTCACACTGCCACATTGTTTCTGCATGGGTGGGTGTTCACTAAAGTAGTGTTGTATATCGATGGCCCCATACCGATATTCAATATGTAGATATTTTTGGTTACTCTATCATCGATGTATCGCCTTGACATATAGAGAAGCTCAACATAGGGATATATTTACATCGGGATATTTTGAAGTGGCGTTGTGCTCTGAAAAATTCATAAACTTCCGCTGTACGGTTTTCTGTACATTAATTTTGTACTACATATGTACGGACCTCCGCCTTCCAATCACGCGCGGATTAAACTAACGATTGGCATCAAACGATTTCAGAATTTTTAAAATTCGTACCTTATTTTGACTTTCAAATTTCAAATTTTTTAAATATTCAATACATAAAAAAAATGAAAAGTTCAACAAACTAGCAGCGAGCGGCGGAATTTACTGCGTCTCCAACGGCAGCTTCCTTTTGAAGACGGAGTGGAGGACAAATAAACATACGCGCGCGCAAATGACGCAAAACGACTCAAGGAAGCCGCCGTAGGAGATGCTGTAAATTCCGCCGCTCGCGTGCAACGAACTAGCGGCGAGCGGCGGAATTTACGGCGTCTTTAAAAAGTTCAGCGAACTAGCGGCGAGCGCCGGAATTTACGGCGTCTTTAAAAAGTTCAGCAAACTAGCGGCGAGCGCCTGAATTTACGGCGTCTTTAAAAAGTTCAGCGAACTAACGGCGAGCGCCGGAATTTAAGGCGTCTCTAAAAAGTTCAGCGAACTAGCGGCGAGCGCCGGAATTTACGGCGTCTTTAAAAAGTTCAGCAAACTAGCGGCGAGCGCCGGAATTGAAGGCGTCTCCAACGGCGGTTTCCTTCTGAAGACGGAGTGGGGGACAAATAAAAATACGCGCTCGCAAATGAAGCAGCGTCTTTTTTTTTTTAATGTCCGTACAATTTTTCGTACAATCTAAGACGTACGAAATCTACGAAATTTACGAAACTAGCGAATACTACGTAGTTTTTGGAAAAAAGTCCAAATCCGTACGAATGGGACTTCTATGGTGCCAGCAGTACGACGGTTCGTACTGCGGACGCACGGCAACGTCAAATTGTGCCAACCGTACGCGGTTTGTACTGCGGACGTTTGGCAATGTTACATTACGCAATCCGTACGGCGGTCTGCACAGCGACGGGCGGCAACGTTACATTGTGCCAGCGGTACGGCCGTCCGTACTGCGGACGGACAGAAAAAAACCAAGACAGACACACCGCATACCGCCTATATAAGGGTTTCCAGAAAGGCGAACAAAGTTCTCTTATTTATATACTGATTGAGCTTTTTAGAGTATTAGATACTCTTCAAGGAACAGAAACTCCATACAAAATCGTTCCATCTCCCTCTCCTCCGGAAATTTTACCCGGTTCTACAACTGAAAACCGGTCACGTCTCGACGAAAAACGGGCGGCTTGGGAGGGGGCCGCCATTGGAGCAGCAACCACAGCCATCTTTCTGGGACTACTTTTTCTCTTGATTTTGAGATTTTGTCGACCCAAATTTTTTGAAAGGAAATATAACGAAGGGAAATCAGGAGGATCTTTCTGGAAAGACGAGTTTTACGACGCTGGTATGAAATCAGGTGAGTAATTTTAAGTGAGATCTTTTTCGATTTTCTTGGTAGTTTTTTACATATGAATGCAAGAGGGACAAGTAGTGACAAGGAAAGTAATATTTGACTTCTTTTGTTTGTTTTTTGGGTTTCTGTTTGATTTGAAATTTCAGGGCAATTCCGAAACGGAGACGAGGCTGGTAGTGTTTATAGCCGATTTAGCGGAAAAAAAAAAAAAATTGAAATAGTTGTCCGGCTTGTGTATAATATTAATTAGACACAAGTATTTATATGTATGTGTAACTAAATATACACATAATGATGTTGTAAGCCCGTGGGGATCCGTACAACTTCGAATTCCCTGCAACTGCAGCAAATCCGTACAAGTTATCTGCAGTTTCTTTTTTTGCCGTACAGAAGAAACAATCTGCGATTCTTCAGTTTTCTTCTCCAGCAAGAATTCCACTAGTCCTTTCTTCTGTCATTTTTTTTTTTTTTTTTTTTTTTTTTTTTTTTTTTTTTTTGTCTTTTTCTATCCTGCTCGTCTTTGCAGTCCAGCCTTCCATAATTTCTCAAAAATCTGTGACTCGGAAAAACCTGTCAGAAGCTTCCAGGAAATTTCGCAGATTTTGCAGCAGCTGCTTTTCCAAATCCTGGAGAATTTTTGCAAAAATTTGAAAAAAATTTGCAAGATTTTTGAAAGTCAGAGATTCTGAGGAAAACTCCTCAACTTTCAGATTGTTTGTAAGAGAGAGGAAGCGAGAGAGAGAGGGAGAAAGAGAGGGGGGAGAGAGAGAGAGAGGGGGAGAGAGAGAGAGAGAGAGAAATGTCTACCTTTCCCAATCCCTTACCAGCCAACATCCCCGGAGGAGGGGGAGGGGGAGGGGGAGGGGGAGGAGGCGCATCCCTCTATTGGTGCCACATGTGCAACCAAACTGTACGGCCCTCTCCCTCTCCTCCCTCTGATGACGTCGTCTGCCCTTCCTGCCAAGGCGGCTTCATAGAAGAAATCTCCGATGACCCTCCCACCCTTCCTGGACCCTTCTCTCTACCCCCCTTTCCGAGACCCATGGCTGGTGGTACGGATGGTACGGCTGAAGCTCCTCCTCCTCCCCTCCCTCTCCCTCTCCCCCCCCCTCGGGCGAATATCGGACGAGTGAATGTGTTTCAGCTCCCTGGGGGAGGGGGAGGGGTAGGGGGAGGGGTAGGGGGAGGGGGAGGGGCAGGGGGAGGGGGAGGGGTAGGGGGAGGGGGAGGGGGGGGGGGGGGGCCCCAGTCTTCTTTCTCAGTTTACCATTTCTCAAGAGGACCCCCACCAGCATGCTCGACGGACTCATCGGGTGTTTAATTTGGGGGGGGGAGGAGGAGGCGGAGGGGGAGGAGAGGGAGGGGGAGGAGCTGCCTCTCTTTTGGAAGCCATGCAGGCAATAATGGCGCAGCTGAGTGCTGCTCAGGCAGCTCAGGAGAGGGGGGTAGGGGGAGGAACAGGGGGAGGAGTAGGAGGAGGGAGTGGAACGGGTGCAGGAGGGGGAGCGGGAGGGGTGGGAGGAGATGCCGGTGAAGGTGCAGCAGGAGGAGGAGGAGGAGGAGGAGGAGGAGGAGGAGGAGGTCCTCAGATAAATCCTATGCTTATGGTACAGGCACAGATGAGAGTAAGAATTTTTGCTTTACCTTTTTTTCAATTGTTTTTGTTGTTTCAAATTATTGGTGCTTCACTTTTTCTTTTATTGTTTTTTTTCTTCATGTTGTGTTTGTCGTATCCTCTCTTGTTAGTGTTTTGATCTGAGCTTATATCGTGTTGTTAAAATAGTCACACATGATGTGTGGAATCCGTTTTTTTTTTTGTTTTTTTGCGTTTACATTTTGGAATCTGTCGGACTTTGTTCGCACTTTTACAGAATCCTTTATTTATGCATGTTTTTTTTATTTTAGGGTTTGTGCGGCTCCATTGCTACCTTTGATGGTTTATTTACCTCCTTTTTATTTATTTTTAGGTTTTTGCACAAATTAATTCTGATCGACGCTTTTTAGTTTTTATTTAGGGTTTTTGGAGAGCTCAGCTGTTAAATTAGCTGTTATACTTACCTTTTGAAACAAGTTATGAATTTTCTCTCTCTCTCTCCCCCCCTCTCTCTCTCTCTGCCTCTCTCTACTCCTCTCCTTGCTCTGTCCCTCTCCCTCCCAGTTTGTTTTTTTCTCTCTTGTTTCCCCTCTCTCTTTCTTCCTCTCTATTTCTTTCTCTCTTCCCCCTCCTCTCCCTACCCCTACAAATTCTGCTCATAAATTCGATCTTTTCCCTTTTTCTATAATTTGGGCAGCAGCTGCTAATATTTTGATGTTTTCTTTACCTTTAAAAAATAATTTATAAAAAACAACCTTCAGCATAGGGCTGTAACCAATGCTATAATTTATGTTTGCGCCTTTAGTTACTGCCTCATAATTTTTATGTTTTTTCTGTTTATTAGATTTGCGCTTTCCTTTTTTGTTTACTTTTAGGGTTTGTTTCCATACGAAGATTAAATTGCTTTTCAACTATTACTCTTGATTTGCCAAAAAATATCTAACCAATTTATCCTGTATCTTTCGCTGGTTTTTAAATCGACATTTCCGTGCGTTTCACACGAGAAAAACTAGGGTTGCATTTAGTTTGGAATTTGTGAACGTGATGGGTTTGCAAATGGGCTGTGTGGTTTAGGTTTAGGTTTTGGTTAAGTTTTAGATTTTGGTTGTTTTTTAGGTTCAAATTTAGGTTTTTGTTCTGTTTTGGTTTGGGTTTAGCTTTTGGTTATGTTTGCTTTTGTTTTAGGTTTAGATCTAGGTTTAGGTTTCGGTTTCTGTTTTGGTTTAGGTGTAGGTTTAGGCGGTTTAGGTTTAGGTGTAAGTGGAATTTTATTTTTTTCTTTTTGCTTTATGTTTTTTTTGGCGATTTTTTATCAGCAATTGTTCTGTGGTTATCTAGAGGTATACAACGGAAACGTCATGTTGGTGCCGACGTGGTTTTGTTTTTGTTTTTGTTTTTGTTTTCTTTTCCCCCTTTTTTTTATTTTTGTCGTTTTTGTCTATGCAGCAATTGTTCAACGGCCATTTGGAGGTATATGTGGACAATGGAAATGGGCAGGGGGCCCGACGTCTTCAGGGTAATTTAAGCGATTATTTTCTCGGACCTGGTTTTGAACAGCTTCTTCAGCAATTGGCCGAAAACGATCCCAATAAGTGAGTTGTTTTAAATATTCATCCTTTAGTAAGTGAGTATTTCCTTTGTTTGAGATTTAAATGATCACAGTAAGTTAGTTATTTCAAAAACACCTCTTTCGATAAGTGAATATATCCTTTGTTGAGATTTAATGATCCCAGTGAGTTATACAAAATTCCTCCTCCAATAAATGACTTATTCTAAAAAACCTCCTTCAATAAGTGAGTAAATCCTTTGTTTGAGGTCTAAACGATCTCAATATTTTGAGTTGATTCAGAAAACCTCCTTCAATACGTTTGTTATTTAGAAAACCTCCTTTTGTAAGTGGGTATATTCTTTGTTTGAGAACTAAACGGGCCTGGTGAGTTATTCAAAAAATCCTCTCATAAGTGAATGTCTTTTATTCGTGAACTAACTGATCATAATAAGAGATTTTGTCACCTTTATTTGCTGCAGTTCCTTACAATCATGATAATTGTTATAATTCATTTTTCCTATGGCAAGTCTTATAAACTCTTCTTGTTAAGTTTAGTTTGTTTCAATTACTTTCAACCTATTTTAATTAGTTTTCTAAGCAATGTACCTGCAAAGCCATGTGCCACTATGATTCAAAATGTTTGATGGTAGATTTCCTTATTTGGAAATTCCGACTTTATTTCCATTGTGGTCTTTCTTTTCTTGTTTTCTCTATTGTTTTTGAGGTTTAGTCCATTTTGTAGAGCTGCATCTATGGTGTCTGCAGCAAAACATTAAACCTGTGGTAATATATAATGAAATATAATCAGGAAACGGTCCAATTCATTAAGATTACATAACAGGAGTGCTGCACAAGTTTTTGTCAATTTTTACACATTTTCTGGCACTACCGCATGATTTTGATAGATTTTTTCCTCGGTCCTTATTTGAGTATCCTATTTTACATGAGTTCATATCAAATTTTCACGATTTTGCCTGATTTTTGTTCTTCCTCCATTTTCGCACAATTTCCACAGACTCTTGCGAAACCTGACGTTTTTTCCAATCCTTTTTTTTCTGTTTTTCCTTTCCAGGTACGGGACTCCACCGGCCTCAAAATCTGCCATAGAAGCCATGCCTCATATTCTTATTACCGAAGCACACTTGTTATCGGACGCTTCTCAATGTGCCGTTTGTAAGGATGTTTTTGAAGTGGGAGAAACTGTGAGAAAAATGGCTTGTAAACATCTCTATCATCAAGATTGTATTTTACCGTGGCTCGAACAACACAATTCTTGTCCGGTTTGTCGGTTTGAAATGCCTACAGACGACCAAGACTATGAGTCTCGCAAAGCTGGAGGAGGAGGAGCAGGAGGAGCAGGTGGGGCTCCGGGAAACGAGGTTCGTGAGAGACGGGGGCTCTGGGAGAGAGCATTGGATAGACACGGTCGAGGAGGAACTATGGCTGATCCCGGAGGGTTTGTGGGAGGAGGACAAGGAGGACAAGGAGGAGAAGGACATGGAGGTGGAGGAGGAGCTTCTGGTTCGGGGGCTGGAGGTTCTCGACAAGTAAATGTTGACGGCTCTGGAGGAGGAGGAGGAGGAAACCCTAATACAGTTTCGAGAACAAGTGATAACAGCAGTGTGTGGGCGGCAGTGGGAGGGGCGGTAACGAGTCCGAGTGGGAGTGAGAGCTCAGACGGTTCTGTGAGTGGAGGGGGAGCCCAGTTGCTTGCGAGTGGTACTGCCGGTGTGTCTGGACCTACTGTCAGCCGAGATTCAGTGACATTAGGGGCTGGGGGGAGAGCGTCTGGAGGAGCTGGGTCTCTTCTCTCTTGGCTTTGGCCCCGGTTTCCCTCAAACCGACAGGGAGGAGGGAGTGAACAGCAACAAGGGAGTGAGCAACAGGGAGGAGGGACTGGAGGGAGTGGTCAGAGAGAAGCTCAGGAAATGGATCAGCAGAACAACCGACAAGAAGACGAGGAGATGGTTCTGGGAAGTCCTGGGACAGGGTTAGGCAGTCCGAGGCAGTCATGGGAGAGACAGTGGGAACAGCAAGAGCCTCAGGTGTTTGTTTCTTCTCCTCCTTTTCCTCTTCCTCCTCCTCCTCCTCCTCCTACTACTACTACTACTACTACTTCTACTACTACTACTTCTACTACTCCTACTACTACTACTACTCCTACTACTACTACTTTGCTTCTTCCTCCTCCTCCTCCTACTACTTCCACTTCTACTGCTACTACTATGCTTCCCCCTCAAAGTATGTCTTTTACGTGGCACCAACCCCCGGCTTCCCGTTTAGAACAACGGTCTCAACAACAGAGACAGAGGGCAAATGCTCGAGAACAGGCTTTAAGTCAAACATTATCGAGGCATCAACCTCGTCCTCCCTCCTCTTATGACATGCCACAATCTAATAATCCTCAGGTTGATTCCAATAATCCTTCCTTTAATTCCGAAACTCCACGATTTATTTCTGGTGTAAGTGGAGGAGGTCAGTGGGGAGAGCTTGGGGGAGGGGAGGGTAACTTGGGGGAACCTACTGGGCAGTACATTCTCGCCGGTGACTCTTCGGGACATATGGTATTCTCCCCAATGGAAGATGGGGTGTTTTTTATGGGTGTCGAGACTGAAGGCGGGGAGAGGAGAGAACAGGATGGGAATGGAGAAGGAGAACCACCACAAAATTTACGTTAATTTCCGTTATTTGGTTGTATTTTGCAGTTGTAAGATGACGATGTTGAAAAGGATAATCGAAAAGGTTAATTCCGTTGTTCCGTCATTCGGTTGTAGTTGCAGTTCTGAACCCCAAAAAAACCCTGAAGGATATGTATGAAAAGGATACCTTTGGATACTTCTTGGAAACTACCGACTGTTGCCCGTCAAATCATTTTTCAGTGCAATATGGAAAAGCAAGTCTTTTTCCGAGGTACAAGTTCCCAAGTTTTTTGTAATATGTGGACGTGGAGAATTTGTCTATATTATTATTAAGGGCGGTTAGTATAGTAGTAAGGGAAGGAGAACTGTTTGTATTCCGAGGGAGGAGGAATAAATTTGGGAACGAATCGAAAGAAGGTTGTTGAAAATTTTTAAGGTTCGGTTTCTTCGATGCTCAAAATATTTTCTGCAAAAACTGTTTTGTACAGATGGGACAAAATTTTCGGTACAAATTTTCGGTACAGTGAAGGTTTTTAAGAAGCAAAGCTGGGTTTTCCAATTCTCAGAATTTGATTGGGACAGATATGACGATTTGATTTTGTATACTGTTAAAGTTTTTAGAGTTTTGGAGATAGAACTTAGTTGGAGAAGAATGGAGAAGTACTCAGTTCGAGGTTGAAGGAGAAAGCTGGGCTTTTTCAATTTGCATTTTTTTTTTCTTTTTTTTTGCTTTAAGGGTTTGTTTCTCTTCTATTTTTCAGATTTTTTTTTTGCATATTAAGCAAAATGTGTCGAAAACTTTCTCTGTTAAAATCTGTCAAACAAGGAATAAAATTTGTTCACAGAACTTTGTAGGAGCGTTGAAGAATTGTGATTGTCGGGAGAGTCTTCTCCGTAGAGGAGAATTCTCTCTCACTCCCCCTGTACCTCTCCCTCCCTTTCTTCCGTTCCCTCCCCCTCTCCCACTCCTCTCCCTCCATCCCCTCTTGTCTCCATTCTCCCCCTCTCCGTCTTCCCCCTTCTCCCGCACCTCTCTTTCTCTCCCGACCATCCCTTATCCTCTACTCCCTTCCCCCCTTCCTCCCTCTCCACCCCCCTCCCCATTCCCCACTCTCTCCCTGCCCATCTGTTTGTATACTCCCGTTTGAAAGAACGGAGGTGTATGTTTTCTAGTTAGAACCATGTTTTGGTTAATGATTTATGTTTGTAAAAAAATCTTTTTTTCACCTTGTTGTAATAGTGAAAACAGTGAATTCGACGAGGAAAATATCATATTTCTAGTGTTGCGTATCGGTAAAAAAATTATCGCGGTAACACCGATACTGATTGTTATCGGTTATCGAATGGTCAGAGGTCCTGATATATCGGTCCGAGACCAACAAATTCTATATCGGTGATAACTTAAAAAAATATAGTATGCATTCATCGGTACTTTATAACATGCTCTATTATATTATTGGCTTTATATAGCGTGGCATGCCACGTGTAAGAACCTGTTCCGTGTCCTGTTTAACTGAAATTTATCACGGATATCGCGGCACATACATATTGACAAATTTAAAATAATAGTTTATAGTTTTAAAAACTATAGTACCGAAACGAAAAAATTAACTTACATAGTAAATTTGTAAAATCAAACTTTTTCGAAAACCAGACGAGCAGACGAACAAAGCAGATGAACAATTCTGTCAGGCTGCCGCCATTAACTGCCATTTATAAAAAAATAACAGTCAAAAGGACATTCTGGAAGGGTATGGAGCGTGGAACCCAAGTAAAACCCCCTAAATTAGAAATAATGAAGCAAACATCGCGATTTTTTACTGAAATCGGGGGCAAGGGGGTCCGCGTCGTGTCAGGGGAATAATCCGTACAGTTGAGAGTACTGGCCGTACAGTTGAGTGTACTGGCCGTACATTTATCTGTACGGTCCGTACAGTTATCGATATCGGTATTATCGCCGATAAACAACCGATGTTATCGGTTGTTTATCGACGATAACACCGAAGTCGATATATCGTACCAATATATCGATTATCGGCAATCCGAAAAAAGGCCCATATCGGTTATCGGCAAATCCTTACCGATACACAACACTACATATTTCATCTGAAATTCGGTTTTTGAAAAGCTAAAAAACAAATTTGGAAGGACTTTAGAACTCTTTTTGGTACAAGTTTAGAAGGCAAGTATATTTTGTTTTGGATTTTTTGGAGTTTCGGCTTAGGAGGATGATAGAGTATGAAAACTAAATGCACATTTCTTTCCTCTTGTACACTGATACTGTGGATGTTTTTTCTTTTTTAATAGGCACCTTCGATCAGTCCAAACAATGTAGTTTCAAATGGACACGAGAGAAAAGAAAATGAAAATAAATTTTTAATGGACCAAGCTGTCTTTGTCCAATATTCTGAAAAAAATGTCAACCATCATTGCCAAGCACAAAGGACAAACTCATACACTTATCAAATAAAATTTTAAGTTAATAAAAGAACGCACAAAGCTCGCACACGTTGCAATGCATCAGCAACATTTTTTTTGATTGCGACTCAGGCTTGCTTTTCCAAATTGGGAATCAAATTCTTTTGACAGAACTACGAAACACATTTTATTCTAACAGTAAAAGAGATGCAATTTTCAAGATAAGGAGTAGAATGCGAGTATTCAAAAATACCAATGTATAAAGATAAACTTAACATTGTTCTCCAAAAAAAAACCCAGAATGTTCATCACAATATGCCATACATGCTATACATGCTTAAATACACGGCATTGGTAAAATGTGCAAAGGAGATAAGTGTCGCCAAATGTGGTAATGCATATACCATATAATTGTACAATACGAAATAGTATGGGTTGACTACAATAGCATTTGCAACTATTCTCACGAACTATGTTTCTCAAGGAAAGACTTTAAATTCATCTGTCAGTTGGTCGGAATCAAAATCAGTGGCACTCAAATTATCGTTATCAAATTCATTTCACAATTACTACTAGTAAGACAAATTTTTTGAGTTCATCTTTGAATCCCAAACCTACCATTTCCAAACAATTCTTAAGTCTGCCATTTTTTATTTTATTTTTCAAAACGAAAACATTTCAATTCACACAGTTCAACTACAAAAAACTGGCCTTACAAAGTTACGCATCGAAGTTAATGCACTTTCTTTGTACAAAACTGTCCTTCGTTACAAAGCCTAAATCCAAAGCCTAAAAAGTAAAAACCGTCAAAACCTCTTCATACACCATTTTTTTACTCCCCCCTCTAGTAACCGAACAAATAGGTTTTATTTCCAACAAATGTTCCAAAAAACTAAGCTTCCTTCACTTCTACCGACACGCCACGAGGCTCGTCTGGTTTTCTCGGCTCTTTTTTGGCAATAGTCATAGTCAAAACTCCATCCTTATGCATTGCCAAAACTCTGTTAGTATCTATGTCATCAGGCAAGCGGAAACGACGGAGAAACTTCCCTTGACTACGCTCCAAAAGGTGATACTTATTCAAATTGCGTTTCTCCTCTCGAGCTCGGTCTCCACTGATGCTCAAAATATTGCCGTCTTCAATCTGTACTTTCACTTCATTTGCCTTTATTCCTGGCAAATCTGCCTCGAATTTGTATTCTACCGGAGTTTCCGTTATGTCAACCGCCGTTTTCGGAAACATTTTTGCTTCTTTTGTATGAGAGGAGTCCAAAAGAGAGCTAAATTCTTCGTCCGGCGATCGGTAAACAGTGGAAAGGAGAGGATCTTTTACAAAGATTTTGAGGTCCATGCTGTCTAAGTAAAAAATACTGCTCGAGTTTTACAAGAAACCGTTTCTTATTTTTAAAAGTAAGTGGTTTTACAAAAGTCTAATAACAAAAACAAAAATTGGCTTACAAGAATTTGTTTGAAGTTATTTTTTTAATACGGAATTTGCAGCATAATGATTTTTTAAGACAAGTATATGTCTCTTAACTCTTTAAGTATATTAAAAAAGAATACAAAGTTTTGCAAGAAAGGAACAAAAGTGAAACCCTAATCCTGCAAAAGCTCCAGCCTTCGGTGTTCACTTCTACTGTAGCCTTGATCGCTAAAATTTAAAACAATCGCTTAAGAAAAAATGGTCGCTTGCTTGTCGCTTGTCGCTTGCTTTTTTAAAGAAAACGGTAAAATTGTAGGAACAATCAATGCCAATTTATATGTGTAACCTAAAATGAATACACCGTGAATCGTTATTAGTGTTGATGTCTTTTTCGTCTCTTTAAACAACTTTTCTCCGTACACGCTTGTCGCTTTTTAGATCTGACGGTTTAGATTGAAAGTTAAGATTCTCAGCTTCTCATTGACGGTCTCAAATTGAAAATCGGACAGTGTGTACGGAGAAAAAAAGTTTTAAGTGGCGAAAAACTTATTAACACTAATAGCGATACACGGTGCAGTAGCCGGAAAGGAGTAGAGAATTTGAGAAATCTTTGCAGGTTTGTTCTACTTCTAGAAAATTATGGTTTGTCGGCAAAGATGAAACGGTCGAAATCTAGCCAGCCGGTTGTTCCGGAACAGTCTCGAAATGCGAAGGTGGAGGAGAAACAACCGGTCAGATGTTTCGACCGGTTGTTTCTCATCAAACAAAGTGTGCAATAGCCAATAATTAACGGCCAACGCTGCACGACGGCACAAGAATTTAAGATGTAAGAGTATCTAGAAAGACTCGGCCGGCTATTCTAGAAGGCTAAAGATTTTCCGGCGAATGAAGATTCTGGTCCACTGTAGCGAGAAACTTGGCTGTTTGCATGGAAGATAAGTATTTTCGACACGTTCAGAAGGTACACGTCACTAGTCCTACGTTGCAAAAACGTCCACCTGGCATTCTACCTGGAGATCTTTTCCTCGATATCTCCACGCTTGAATTGGATTGGCACACGGCATCGCATCGTTTACGGATTCGTGATGTCCGATATGGCCATGCGATATGCATGCAATCGCTGTGTCTAAAAAACATAGACTTCACCCGTAACAGAGGTCGCAACCGGGTACCCGAATCCGTACCCGACCGTTTCTCGACCGGCCGCGTCGGATCCGGAACGGATTCGGGTGCAAAAATTTGGGGGCCGGCAGGATTCGGGCAGCAGATTCACACAAAAAAAGCAAAAAAATAGGGTACGGTCGGGTAAGCAAAAAACGAAAAAAATTGAAGGTTTTGTACTGTCCATACTATCCAACGTCATTGTAATTCGTAGTGTTGTGTATCGGTAAGGATTTGCCGATAACCGATATGGGCCTTTTTTCGGGGACCCGATAATCGATATATTGGTACGATATATCGCTATCGGTCTTATTGCCGATAAGTAGCCGATAATATCGGCTACTTATCGGCGATAATGTCGATAACAATAACTATCGGCGATAACTGTACGAGCCGTACAGATAAATGTACGGCATGTACACTCAACTGTACGTCTTATTCCCCCGACGCGTCCTACTCATAACCCCTGAGGTACCTACCAATCAGATCATTTGTACAAGCCGAAAGTACAGTAGCCGACATAAGATGTGTACGGCTTTAGTACGGCTCCACTTAAAACGATGTACCTTTCACATCCGACGTCGTGGCTTTGTCCCTTTATTTTTTGGGATCCACTAGAAACCTGCCACGTGTCAATCCGTCGGCAAAAAAGCCGCCAAAAAACCCATTCCGAGATGCCGGCGCTCACGCTGACCGTCCGCTCGTATTTTCTCATTGAATGTCGTCCGTTTGATTCCGGCGGCGCGCATAATGTTATTTTGCATCCGATGTACTTTGTGTCCGCCGTCTTTTTACCATTCCATGATAATCAGTTTATCCGTACAATTTCGTTCGTTCCTGTAAAATTTATGTTCAAATAACCGCCTAAAAAGTACTACAAAGTGCAACGTATTTTTCCGTCAAATTTCGTACATTTCCCGTAAAAAACCGTACATTTCTCGTAAACTTACCGTTCAGTTTACCGGACAGAAAGCACTGCGGAGAGAAAGTACAGAAAGTACAAATATATCGGGACCGCTGGCCGTTCGATAACCGATAACTATCGGTATCGGTGTTATCGCGATAATTATTTTACCGATACACAACACTATTAATTCGTACTCTTGGTATCGTGGAAGGTATAAGAGAGTTGTGCCACTAATTTTGTACTTATTAAGGTATGGGCGGGTACGAGTAGTTGGGAGAAATTGAGTTTCGGTTAACTTTTATTTTCGTTAACGCGTATCGGGTAACGAGAAACAATTTAGGAGCGTGACATAACCCGGTCGGGTAACCGGTATTCAGGAAAAAAAGATTGTCAGTTACAAGTATTTAAAATTTTGACTTTTGGGACCTTTGACCTGTAATCAGAGGTCACAAAAATCAAAATTTTAACAATCCAAATCTGACGTTTTTTTCTTTTCAAAAATATGAACACTCGCAATTCAGACAAGTCAACGCACAGTCCTACGTTGCTACCCCGTATCCTATTGGCATTTACAAAAAAAAAAAAGTTATTCGGATACGGGTAGTCGTTAAAAATCATGTTTTGGCTAAGTACAAACTAATTAGTAAACCACCCCTGCAAAAAAACGTGTACCGCGTCTTTTTCAAATCTCTCTTCACACAGTACGATTTGCGAGCTCCTATTTTACTTTAAGATTTGCGAAATTAATAGTGTTATTATCGTGTCGATGGCTTGTGGTGGGATTTGCTCCGTTATAAGTGATGATAGTTACTTTCGAAGTAGAATTTGCAATTATCAATGTTCTTCCGTCCACTCAAAGTACAATAATGTTGGACAGTATAGACAATACACCTCTCGTCATCATTAGCGTTAAAGATTTAATTGTGTTAATGCGAAATTAGAATTAATGTTCCAAGGAAATAAAGAGAGGTGCAAGTACACGTGGGAGATGGTAGTCTACATCCTTAAAATATGTTGTTAAGAAACCTTCAATTATTTTCGTTTTTTCCTTACCCGACCGTAATCCAATATTTTTTTTCTTTGAATCACCTAGCCAAATCTGACCAGCACCCAAAATTTGGCACCGGAATCTGTACCCGATCCATACCGGCCAACCGCGTCAGATTCGGAACGGGTTAGGGTGCACAGTTATCGGGGCTGGCCGGATTCGGCCGGGTGATTCAAAACAATAAATATCGAGTATGGCCAAGTAAGCGGAAAACAAAAGATAATGAAGGCTTTGCAACTTTGAGTCCTCCATTGGCCCTCAGAGTAAGCAGCTCATACAAAGCATCTAGGATAACCCTGATCCCTTTGTGTTTCAACAAAAAAAACTGCCACCCTGGCAAACAAAAACTTTGACCACCTCCACCTCTGTGAAAGGAAGACTCCTCTGAGTCGATAGCAAAAAGAATCTCTAAACTTGCTCCCTTGAGCAGTATGTTATGGAGGGTCAAAGTTGACCTTTTGTACAAAGGCTCTCTAGGGGAGCGGGTCCTATCTACCAAATTTTCCTAAGGTTTATCTCTCTCTAAAACTCTATCTAATGAAGTACGACACCAATCAAAATACTGTGTCTTACAGAAAGGTACAGGTGTCGATGTACTTTCTGTACGACCATTCTACGACATGGCCAACCAGCCGACACATGTCATATCTAGATTCGATCTTTTAATTCCCGAAGATGTCGTAATCCAATGTGGTTGTGCCACGTGTCAATCAATATGGCGGTGACCGAAACCAACAAAATCCTATTCCGCGATCTCGGCATCTTTCGCGGCCGTCCGATCAAAATCGGGTTTTAATCGTAGCCGTCATAAATCGTTGCGCGATATTTGTTTCGCTATCGAAACAAATTGCGCGGTATCCTTTTCGGAACCATATCGTACTCCGTACTTTACAAACGTGTATCCATGTGCCACGTCTATAGTTTCAGTTAAATGAATTAGTTCACGCTTCACAGTTTGTATATTTGTCAAACCCTATATGTCTCAGCACCGATCGTAGACTATAAGATAAAGCTACAGTCTATTTAAAACTTGACAGACGGTAGGTACCATGATCAAATCTTGGGTCCGTCAAGTGTATTATGGTAAATCTACCAAAATCTACCACCTGTCTCTCTATCTTTTAAGCAGCATAGGCAGCCATGGCTCTAGCTTCATCTTCAACTTTCAATGACCGCGACAAGTGTTAGAGCTGGAGAGAGGAGTTAGAAGCAAACTGCCTCGGCTTCTTTTCTACCTTTCATTTTAGACCTAGAAAATACTAAAAATAACCATTAATTTCCACACTCCCCTTATTTTCTAGTCACTCTTTAATTTCAGACCACACTTCTCCCTGCAAAAAATTAGCTTAGCAGAAGGCACAGGTTTGGTCATCATATCTGCTACCATCTTGCAAAAACTTAGCTTAGGGGAATGCACAGGTTTGGTCATCATATCAGCTACCATCTCGCTATCTGGTCTGTACTCTAAACTGATTATTTTGTTTTCTACCTTGTCTCTAACAAAACTCAGTTTAATGTCCATGTGTTTGGTTGTAAAATGATGTTTAGGATTTGCAAGAATAACGATTGTTGCCTGATTATCACAAAAAAAATTATGCACACCACTCTTAAGGTGACCTAGCTCACCAAGCAAAAACTTGACCCATATCAATTCTTTTACAGGAGAGCAAGAGGCCATGTACTCAGCCTCCATGGTGGACTAAGCAATGACCTTTTGCTGCTTGCTGCTCCAACTGCAAGCCCCATCACCCACATACAATACATACCCGGACGTGCATCTCCTCATAGGAGCATCTCCATAGCTGGCATCACTCCAAGTGGTAATGTCAGTATCATTCACACCCAAATGCAACCATAGATCTCTAGTCCCTATGAGATATCTAAGGACTCTCTTAGCTGCCTCCAAATCTTTCTTAGTGGGAGCATTCAGACTCCTACTTAGTACTCCTACAGCTACGGCTATGTCCGGACGGGTACAATTCATGAAATATATTAGGCTACCCACTATTTATCTATAAGGGATGGTCTGCATAAATCTTATCTCTTCCGAGCCTACCTCATCATCCAAGATTATAACTCCCTCTTCCTCACTCCCCTCACTTCCCTTGTTTAGTTACATAGGAGTGGTACAACAATTAGCCTTGTCCATTTGGAAATTTTCTAAAATGTTTCCAATGGCTTCTTTTTGAGTTAATCTTATTATAATTTTATATTTGTCTCTCTCTACCTGAATTCCCAAAATATACCTTGCTACTCCCATATCCTTCATCTCAAATCTTCTTTTTAGATCATTTTTCAACTTATTTATTTTATCCATAGATTTCCTTAAAACAAGCAAATCATCAACAGAAATTGCAAGAAAAATGATTCCTTCCTCATCTTCAAACAAATAAATTGAGTGATCTGAGCTGATGCGAATATATCCTAAACCTTTAAGAAACTCATCGACCTTCTTGTTCCATTGCCGAGGCGCCTGTTTCAGCCCATACAAAGATTTGATCAATCGGCTTACCTTGCTCTCCTCCCCTTGCTCCACAAATCCTTTGAGGTGTCGCATAAAAATCTTCTCTTCCAACTCTCCATGTAGGAAGGCCGTCTTGATGTCCATCTGATGCACTTCCATGTCTTCTGCTGCCGCCATACTGAGAAGTATCCGAACTGAGGGAAACCTGACGACAGGAGCAAAAGTCTCCTCGTAGTCAATTTTCTCTTTCTGGGTAAATTCCTTTGCCACTAACCGAGCCTTGTACCGCTCAATGGTGTTATCCTGGTTGAGTTTCAATTTGAATACCCACTTACACCTGATTGGCTTCCTATCAGGGGGACAGTCCACCAACCCCCACGTATTGGGTGCCATAATCGAAGTCATCTCCTCATTAATGGTTGTCTTCCACTGGTTCCTCTTAAAACATTTCATCACCTCAACATAAGTCTGGGGTTCATCGGGATGAGACAGTTTGGTTTCCTTATTGTTAACTTGATTCTCCTTCAGTCTTTTGCTGCTTCTCCTTCCACCCTTAAATTTTGATGTTGAAATGGATGGCTCTCGTGGATTCTTTCGAATAGTTTCGACTTCTCCCTTATCCCTCGATTCCGGGTATATTTCCACCACGTCTTCCGCTTCCGTTGGAGTTGGCACTAAGGGTTCCACGGCTGAGTCCTCCTCGGTTTGATTTGAACGTGCAAGATCACCATTTTGTTGAAAACCTGGATAGTTAGGAAGCTCAAAGTCATCAAAATTTCCTGACTCAAATCTGATTTTGGCTGTCTTTGTATGCTTAAAGGGATCTATAGATTTCCCTTCATCCATGACCACAAGATGCTTTACTAGGATTATATCTTCTCTCTTGAGATCATAGACTACATATCCTTTTACATCTTCATCATATCCTAGCGTTGTCATAGGGTTTATTTATGTTGATTATTCCATGAAACCCTAAATGTTGTTGTATGTTAAATGGAGGATGCATTTCAAATGATTGTTCGTCGACCTATTTTTGGCTTAGCTTTTTGCATGATAGTTTGGGTCGCTTCTGCGGTCTATTTTAGACCAAAGAACAACACATCTCTCATAAGGAGTTTGGCCTTTTACTGCCGAGGTAAGAACTTTATTCTTGAAATAATTTGCACAGTTCATAGCTTCGGCCCAAGATCTCCTTCCTATTTTCTTATCTGAGAGCATACTCTTGGCACTATCACTTAGAGTTCTATTTAACCTCTCGACTACACCATTCTGCTCAGGATTTTCAGGAACTGTCTTTTGGTGTTGCACTCCATCTTCTCTCAGAAAATCCTCAAACTTATTGGAAGTATACTTCCCCATTATCACTCCTTACTCTCTTAATAGGGGTTTCATGGAGTTTCTCACTCCATGCCTTATATTCCATAAAACTTGTGGGGCCTCTGATTATTTTTCAAAAAATACACTCTAAAGTATCGAGACCAAACGTCAATGATTGTCATCATAAAACTTTTACCACCGGGTGAGGGCATTTTGGCTGGTCCCCAAATATTAGTGTGTACCTAGTCTAACATTTTTTCCCCTTTATAAGTGGCTTCCTTTGGGAAGGGTAATTTGTGTGCTTTACCTTGAGCACAACCACTACAGTCACTTAGGTTTTCACATTCTTCGAACTGAATTCCTTCCACTATTCTCATCTTTTTCATTTCTTTCAACTTATCTAAATGCACATGTCCAAGCCTCTTATGCCACAACATAATAGCATAGTAAAGTTTCTTCTTTTCATGGTTTAAAATAAGCCTAAACATCTTTTGGTTACCTTTTTCAACAGTGAAATAAACTTCCTCCTCAAAGCTAGAAGTAAAAGTTCCCTTCCTAGTGCTAGTCTCAAAACCCTTATCATATAACACAGACATTGAGATGAGGTTTTTGTTTAACTCTAGAATAAACTACACATCAGAGAATGCCACTATGGATGTCTTTCCCTCCACAAAGACTTTCAGATCTACCAATCCTACCATAGTAGTAGTGACTAAACTCCCATTCCCATACTCTATCTCTACGGTGGGAATCTTTGTCATCTTAATGAATAGGTGTTTATTTTTACACATGTGCATGGAGGCACCGAAATCCACAATCCAACCTCTTTCACCTTTCAAACATCCAAAAGCACACTTATGCTTTCAAGGAATTTCGACCTTCGTCTTTGCCTCCAACTCCTCATCCAGCAAGAACTCACCGTCATTGTCCTCGGATTCATCGCCGTGTACCTGAGTCACAAGAGCCCAAACTCCTCGGTCTGATTTTTCTGCCCCCCCCCCTCCATAATTTCCGACCGGTTTCCTAGAATCGCAGTTCCTCCAATCGGTCCCAGCTACCAAAGCTTGCCCACTCTTTCCTCCCCTTCGAATCTCAATCGTGTTCTCTCGAACGAGAATCATCCCTACCACTGAATTCCATATCCACCTTGAGTCTGGCAAGTCTTCCACACGGTTGACTATGTTCTCGAACTCATCAGGTAACTTCATGAGCAAGCAGTTAACCTTCATCTTTTCAGTTTAAACCTGTCTAGCACTCTGTAACTCCATGAAAAGTGTTGCGAGCTCATTACAAAAATCCAACATCTTCCCCCCTTTGTATACATATACGTTAATTTTTTGATCAGCTAACTGCTATTGTTGAATCGTACCACTTTCATATATCTCTATGAGAGCCACCCTATGATCGGATGCCCTCTTTAACTGCAAATGAGGAGATGGAAGCCCTTGAGAAAGATGGCGGAGGATGAAGTGTTTTGCCGCCATATTGTTGTAGTCCCAGGTATCGGTATCATTCTCCTCGTTCCTCGGAAAAGGTGACATGAATGCTGAACCGGTTGCTATCGGTGTGATCCTCTCTTTCTCGTTTCCTTTGTCCACCACCTCCCCTTCCTTTGTCTCCTCTGTTGGAGATGGATCTGCATATTTGGTGAATCTGCTTCCTCCAAACCTTGGAGGGAGGCTAAGACTGGGTGAACGCCTCACCTGTCCACTCATTATTCCTCAAAACCTTTTCTCACATAGAGCTCCAGTTATCATACACTCTCAGTATATGAAACCTGTTCCATTAAAGATGGGCACCCTAGAGGGTGGGCCCATAACCTGCAACTCTGAGACCTCCATTGGCCCTCGGAGTAAGCAGCTCACACGAAGCCTCTAGGATAACCCAGACCCCTTTGTGTTTCAACAAAAAAAACTGTCACCCTGACAGACAAAAACTTTGACCACCTCCACCCCTGTGAAAGGAAGACTCCCCTGGGTCGATAGCAAAAAGAATCTCTAAATTTGCTCCCTTGAGCAATATGTTATGGATGGTCAAAGTTGACCTTTTGTACAGAGGCTCTCTAGGGGAGAGGGTCCTATCTACCAAATTTTCTTAAGGTTTATCTCTCTCTAAATCTCTATCTAATGAAGTACGGCACCAATCAAAATATTGTGTCTTACAGAAAGGTACAGGTGCCGGTGTACTTTCTGTACGACTATTCTACGACATGGCCAAGCAGTCGACACATGTCATATCTGGATTCGATCGTGGAATCCCCAAAGATGCCGTAGTCCAATGTGGTCGTGCCACGTGTGAATCGATGTGGAGGTGACGGAAAACTGCCCAAATCTTATTCCGCGATCTCGGCATCCTTCGCGGTCGTTCGATCAAAACCGGGTTTTAATCGTAGCCGTCATAAATCGTTGGGCGATATTTGTTTCGCTGTTGAAAACAAAATGCGCGGCATCCGCTTCGAAACCATATCGTACTTCGTACTTTACAAACCTATATCCATGCGCGACGTCTATAGTTTTAGTTAAATAAAGTAGTTCACGCTTCACAGCCCAACACCGATCTTAGACTTTGGCATAAAGCTAGCGTCTATTTGAGACTTGACAGACGGCAGGTACTACGATCAAATCTTGGGTTCTTCAAGTGTATTTCGGTAAATCTACCAAAATCTACCACTTGCCTCTCTATCTTTTAATCAGCATAGGCAGCTATAGCTCTAGCTTCCTCTTTAACTTCCAGTGACTGCGACAAGTGTGGGAGCTGAAGAGAGGAGTTAGAACCAAACTGCCTCGGCTTCTTTTCTGCCTTTCATTTTAGACTTAGAAAATACTAAAAATAACCATTAATTTCTACAGGTTTTATAAGCACGTACCACTAGAGTCCATACTATCCAACATTATTGTACATTCTACTCTTAGTATAGTGGAAGAAAACAACAAACTTGATAATTGCAAATTTTGAAAGTAAGTGTTATTGCGAATAACGCCCTAAATCCTACCCCAAAGTCACTAACACGATACTAACATTAGATTTTTTGCAAATCTTACGAATAATTATGTATTATTTTCGGTATCCTGGACTAATGCCTCTCACGTGCATTACCATGGTTAAAAAGAGTAAGATGACGACTTTCCCAAATGATCCCCTTATCTGTACAAGGAAGGGACAATTGTGGGAATGTCATTAGGTCATTCGGTTTCTCTATTTGTTGTCAAGAAAATCTCGATGGATGATCCGCCAATGTATCGATGCTCGTTGCAAGCCCGTCTTTGCGATGTTCTCTTTTGCTGCCCACCACCTCAGAGGTGACGATATGTCATGAGGTGCGCAACCTTAGTCGAGCGCTTAACATGTGTTAGAATGTTAGATCACTATTGTTTGGAAAGTCTAGCTCCACCTTTCTTTATGGCGGGAACAACGGGTTGGCTCTTTAGCGTCAACTTAGAACATTGGACATCCCATGGCCCGTTTGTGTTTGTAAGCTTGCGAATCTTCTATGTTTTTCTGGTCTTGTCAAAAGCCACGTCAACGTAAACATGGCCTTATGGGTCTGAGAACATCGTTGTAATCACTTTCCATGGCTTTTCCGGAGCATTACATTCCCCAAAAGGGGTCCATCACTTTTCCTTACCCGCCTAGTTGTTATGTCGAAATTCGGGATTTGGTCCACCATCTGTCAGACAAGCCATTTTTTAAATCTTACCGCGACCTTAAGGATTGGCCATGAAATCAAATTCGTTCGTATAAGCAAATTCGGTGTGCCTTAGTACTAATCTGAGCGGCGTCAGAACACTAGGTCACCAAAGTTCCTATGTTGTTGTCCACCGTGGAACGGACGTTTGTCTTGAGAAGCGTGTCAACATTTTTCAGCAAGTAGCCTAATGGACGGTGATTGAGTGTCTAAGCTAGTTGAAAAATGCGGGCCGAATGGGAAAATTGTTTGGTCCAAATATCTTTATTTTATCTGGCCTTGAGTTTGGAGAACAACCTTGATATGGTTAACGTACTACTAAAATTTGGATTCCCCCCAACTCCTTGATGTTTTCCTCCTCGTATGTGTTCGACTTGTTGAGGGAGACGATATTGTATCCTCAAAATGGCACTGCAAAACGACAAAAACCTAGAGTGGGCTGAGATATATCTTATGTAACTGCGCTAGTTGAAACTCACTAATAGCCCCGCGTGTTGACTAACTTTTCACGACCTAAGAATTTTGCCTCCTTATGCCCGTTCAAAATTAGTGTTGGCAATTGTGTGTTCATCGCGCAAAAAGGTGCGCACGCGGAGTCCCCAACCAATCACCAACAGTTGACGCGATTCTGAAAAATAGCGAAGCATCACACACAATGACTGTGCAATAGTGACAACATCGACGTCACGTAATATCACGGGCGAAGGGGACGTCTCGACGGCGGTGGTGAAAGCGACGACGTCATGGCGTGTCACGCTAAATGCCTGTGAAGCATGCCTGTGAAGCTTGTTACGTCACTCAGGGTGTGTGCCCATGTAACCAAAACTTTGAAATGTTACTTTGGATTTTAGCGCAGATTTTACGGTGTACTTTTCAAATTTTTCCTATGTCAATCGTTACTTGCGCCTTCTTTACGTCAAATATGTAACAGTTGTAGACGTCTACAAAATGTGCGACAGAGTACGAAACGAAATGTAGACGACTACGAAACTTCCCAAAATTGGTGGCGTCTACAAAAACGGCGACGATTGTAGTCGTCGAGGTTTTTGTAACACTGTAGATGTTTAGGGTTTTGTGACATAGCGAAGTCATGCTACTTTTTGACGTCAATAGTACGTAAATTTTCTGCCATGGCTTCCCGACTTCTTTTTCTTATCTTTTATCATTCAATATGCCATCAAACTCGGACCAAAATATTAAAAAAAATAGAAATATATATCTTTCATTTGATAATAATATTGCTGCATTTCATCTAGAGAAGAGAGAAAGAGGAGCGGTTGAATGAGAAAGAGGGGAAGAGACGAGGACGACATAAACTTTTGCAAAGGACCCATGAATGAAAGTGGAGGTCCGAGACCCCAACGATTTTTTTCCGTACATGTTTGTCATTTTCGTACGTACATGCGCTGACGAGCAGTGAAAAAAATAACGTGTACAGTACTCTCCGTCGTTCAATTTTTTTTGAAGACGTTTCACGCATGCAATACCGTTTGCTATTCGTCAATTCGTCAATAGCGTATTATTCTAAGTAAAATCAGGTCGCGATTTGATTCCAGTACAAGTGTGAAGATAACTGGCGTGACGTGGAAGTGGGTCGAAATGATAGTAACGCCAAATTGACGAACTTTTCAAAAGTTACAAGATGACGCAAAATGTACTTTGGTTATTGCCCGTTTTCGTACGGCGTAAGATTTTATCGTTGCGAGTCCCATTTTCTGTGAAAACGACGAGAAAAAACCCTTACATAGGACACATGGCACACGCCCTCACAGTCTCACAGTGAGTGACGTATGCGATTCATCATCAACGTTGAATGTTTTTGACTTCCGGCGTCGCGGCCAATCAAAAACGTAACAAACATTTCACAGACAGCTGACTTCTGGCCACAAAAGTTATAATAGTATGATTCCATTCACAAACGTTAAAAAAGTTTGATAGTCCTGCCGGCATTAAGCACACGGCTACGCTGGCAAAGGTTGAGTGCCCAATCATAATCTTTTAGAAAGTCAAAGACAACACTGACGCTCGCGCTTATTTCTATAGAATTATTATTTTATTGTTCTGTCATCGAGTCTCGTCTGGGCTTCCTCCATCGCTTAGGCTAGACTAGGCCGGACTTCCATTAGCGGTCTCGGTAAACGTACGGATACGCTAACTGGCTGCCGCGCATTCCCATTGGTTGCCGTGTCTTCCATTCTAAATTTTTATTTGCGTGGCTCATTCTGGCTGGTACCACGTAAATATGAAGATGCTGAAAATCTAGAGAGAATCTTCGCATGCAAAGTCTGAATGTAATATTTGTACAACCGCAAAAAATTAATAAAAATATGTACAAGCGGACGAAACCTTAGATTTGTAAAAGCATACGCAACTATAAAACTTGTGCAACAAAGTCAGTGGATGGCGAAAGGAGCGTTAAAGGAGATCCTCCATCAAAGATTTTCTCGCGGCTTTAGGTGGATTCGCATCCACATAGGCGTAATGTAAATGGCGTATGAGACGTGTAGGCACCTGGTCGCGCGTTCATCGTAGATTTTTATTTCTATTCTCCACGCGGACTAATTTTACACGTCCAGTAAAGGGTTCAAGCGATGACTTATCGTATTCTAAAAAGCGGAACATCGGACGGCCAAGGTTTATGCCCATAACCTTGGAGAATCCAATGAGTATTTCAGTAAATATGTTTTCACAAAAACAAAGAAATATGGTACAGGTAAAGGTTCGTTAGTTTTCTCGCTCGACACTTTGCAAAATACCGTACATTTTTTGGTACCTCGGATTTTTAGGGTTACATGTTTAGGGTTTTTTATTGGTTTGTGTTTTTTTTATATAAAAAAAACACAAATGATAAAAAACCCTAAACATATGTAAACGTACGACGCGCCACGCGGCGCGAGGCGTCGTAAAGCAAAATGGGAGGGGGGCGACGTGGACACCTCACACGCGAGCGACCTACACACTTAAAAATGCAAGATTCAGACATGAACGAAACATTATGACCTTTAGTAACCAACCTCACTTTTTTGCTAATAGATATCCGACCTTACTCATTTCCTTCATTTAATTTCAATAATCTCTCTTCAAACTAAAATAATTGCATTTCCGTTATAATTGACTTATGTTTTCAACTCCTGATGCATTGTCTTTACCTCCATTTCATCAACAATTTTACCTAGCACTTGATAATTTTTCTAATTTGAACCTCCATGTTTGTTTTACTATTTACATTTCATTTTCTTTAATATGTCTATCTTCCGTGCACCTATGTTTTATCGCCTCTCCTTATCTTTTCCAGTTGCCCAATTTTCGGGATAACTTGGAAAGTTTTCGATCACCTGCCCGACTTCCAAATGTTTCAGAAGTTTCAAAATTTCCTAATCTTGGGCGGAAGAAGAATGCTCGTCTCCTCCAATGAGAGCCTGATAAATGACAATATGAATGGATAGCCGGATGAAGAGGACGAGGCTCTTTTCCCACGTGCGAGAGATGTAAAGGAGGAGAGGAGGGAGGAGGGCAAGGGAGGAGAGAAGAGGAGAAGGAAGAAGAAGGTGGCGCTCGTGTTTTTGACACGTGGTCAAATGCCGCATGAATTGCTATGGGAAAACTAGCTCAATGTAAGGGATAGGAAGACAGGGACAGGGGGTAGAGGGATCGGAACGTTATCATTATTACGATAAAAAACCGATGTATAGCTATGGATTATTGATAAATATCGTCCCTGTTAATTAACGACGAGAACTATACGGTCCAAACCATACATTTGTACGTTTTTCTACGAAAGTACGAAACATATTATCACACGTAGCGTACTACACTAAACAATGTACAAAATTTTATACAATACAGTATAAATTACTATAGTATATTTTACTATATGTTTTACACTTTTCGGCGATACAAAATTTGTTGGTTCCGGAGCGATATAACGTGACCCCTCACTTGTCGATAACCAATAACTATCGATATCCGTTTTATTGAGGTAAGTTTTAACCCGATACACACCACTACTAATTTCGGTTCAGCTTAACGAAACATTAACGTTAATTAACACACACTACACTAGTTTATCTTACCATATTCCCACAGTCTAACAACTATAATCTGTGTTCACATTATCGAAGTTTGAACACATTCGAGCGATTCCCCCCCGTCATTATTTTTTGTTTTTTATGAATCAGGTTGAGGGCAAATTCCCGTGTCAGCTACACGCTATTTGTAGTGTCGATCCCGTTATCCGGGCACTTTAGTACGAAGTGATGAGCAATTTTCCTATTTAACTTTAGTACAAAATATTTTTTTCACCAACGTACAAACTAATGATAAAATTTACGTACACACTGACACATTTCGTACCCTATATTATTCAGCTACACCGCGAATCGTAATTAAAGTAATGAAAAAATTAACGTACAAAAACTACAAAAAAACAATTAAAGTAATGAATGCTAATTTATGTGATAGAGTTGTTTCAACTATGAAGTTTACTCTAATTTATTTTAGTACTCTAATTTGGCACGCTAATATCCTCTACTGTAAATAAGGTATTCGTACAGAATTTGGCAAAACGTACAGTTTATCGTCACTATGACGTTTGCACTACGTGGTTTGTTAAAACGCAGTTACATGATAACGGCCTGTATTAAATCATTATTTGTACCTTTTTACTTAATAAAGTACCATTTTGCACGGTCGGAGGTCGTCCGTATTCCACACTATTTAAAACGAGCCTATATTAGAATTAAAAACACTAATTATACATTACCTTAAATAGAATAATGAAAAAATTAGAATCATCTACTCTATTTCAAGTGATAGAGTCGAAATTTCGAGCGACCGAATTAGAGTAATTTACTCTGATTACGATTAACGGTGTTCTGTACTCCGTAACGTTGAGGCCCTTCATTACTGTAGCGCAAAAATGTTAACGGACTCGCGAGCACTTTCCTTTCCAAAATAAACTTTGACCAATAAAATGTCGCTTTTCGTTAACACTTAACACGTTACGACACCGTAACAGAGGGCCTTCTTGATACAATAACTCTTTACCCTAATAGACAGCTGAAAAAGCCGGTAATTTATTTTCCGGGTTTATAGCCAAAATCTACCGGCAAAAAGCATCACTGCTGCCGTTAGTTTCTCGACAGATTCTGTCGGTCCAATGAGAAGCATGTTGTTATTTGGTTCCGGGATTTAGGAGCAGGTACGCGATGTCGTCCGTATAATCTCGTCTCCACGCGTATCGCGTTAAAAATAAAAGTCGAAGACTCGAAGGAAAGCAACGATCGATATAATAGGCGTATCACCATATTTAATAATTATTAAATTTATGATAAATTAAATAAACATATAGTAATTGAACATCTGGGTGTTTGGTCTAGTGGTATGATTCTCGCTTAGGGTGCGAGAGGTCCCGAGTTCAATTCTCGGAACACCCCCTCTCCTGGGCGCGGCCCCGGTGAAACCCTTCATCCACATTTTATAACCTGTGAACATTGTAGTCGTCGAATTTTGTCGAAATTTTGGGGACAGCGTCAACCGCAATACGGTATTCGTCGAATTTTCTGAGACAACTTCATCCATCGTGCGTTCTTTATTTATTTGAATAAAAATATTTTTGCACCCATTGTAACCGTTGGGACTCCTTCAATTTTTGTCCCGATCTTATCTTCCGAAAATCTATGCTATGCGTGGTTTATCTATGCATATAATAAGCTCAATGGGTGCATACTTTTCAGCTATGGTATAGGATTAAATATGTTGTATCTCTATCGAAGGATCCTCCAAGCAAAAGAAAGTTTAAACAACGTTGCGTGTCACGAAAGGTTCAGGGTTTTTTTTGTTTTGTTGATATGATTTTGCTGAAGTTTCTAAGTGTTTGAAGTTCTTAAAACAATCCACACCAAATTGATGTTAATAACCCTAAATTGATCACATTTTATTTAGGAAACAACTACATCCGTCATACTTATAATAAAGCATGGAGTGGATTCAGTACCTGAATTGGGGACTCCTCTAAAATAGTGTTACGGAAAAACAGGTCTATAATATCTAATAATAGCGCTTAAAACTTAACATATTCCGATAAAATAAAAAATTTAAATTTCAAGATCGAGAGTATTTTGTTTAAGGCCACCTCGAAGGTGTCAATGAGTATGATTATTACTTTGGGTACTGCACCGCTCGTCGTCATAAGGTTAAATAAATAATCGCCACTTACAACATCTTTTCTCTGTACACACTTGTCTGATTGTCAATCGGAAACAGCCAATAGGAAGGAGAGAATCTTGCCTTCCAATAGCAACCATCGGATTGACAATCCAACAAGTGTGCACAAAGAAAAGATATTTCAAGTGGGAAAGAAAACTTTAACACTAATAACAGCGAGCGGTGTTGATGTCCATTGACAAATTTTTTAACGATCGTGCCAAACAGAATGACAATAACTCTACATTGTTCATGTATGCATTATTATTAGGGAAACAACTTTCCATTGAACAAACTTTGTTTATACATACAAAACTCGTAAAAACAAATTTTCACCATTATTAGTGCTACGTTAAATGGGCCTCTTTTTGGTATGGGCAACTAATTGCGTTGACCCTATGTTTTAATATCGTGGGAAACGTATCATATTGTGATAAAATAATACTTTGTCTTTATACAACAGTAAATATATGGCCACGTGAACATTACCCAATTGCTAGGATATTTACACTGAAGAAATTTGCCGTAATGAAAGTAAAACGTACAAATTTAGGGCAAATAGTGAAAAAAAAACCCTACAACCCGTATAGGTTGTACAAGCTTGCCCTCAGAAAGAGGGGTAAAAAATATCAAGTGTTTTACCCAATGTGTACGACAAAAAAACATAACGGTGTTGGTGGAAAGTCAATTCACGCCACACTAATTTTCCCTTTTCCCTTTTTCGACGGTATTGCCATAGACACCGGTGTAGTTTGCTTCGGAAAAAAGAACCTTTTAACATCCTCAAGAGGACAGATAAAAGCAAAAGCTAAAATATGAAAAAAACTTAAAAAAAATCTCAACATTTCCATAATTATCCACCAAATCACATGAACCAAGTAAGAATACCATGTAAGATGTCGAATTTAGAAAAATGCAGTATTGAGTGACTGAAAAAAATTAAGTTACAAACAAAAAAATCTAAACGGGAAAATACTCCGACCAAGAGTTGACAAACTTTACGTAGACCTAAAACAAAAAAAAAAAAAAAAATAACAAGTTGCATTAAAAATAAAATTATTGAGGACTTGCAAGAAACCCGATAAGAACATCATCGAAACTGTGTCAAAAACATTTTTGAATCAATTTTTTTTTAAATCAAAAACATTTTTAAAACAAAAACATTCCTAAATAAAAAACAAAAACACAAACAAAAAGAAAGTGAAAAAAAAAGACAAGAATACTTGATAGAAATCCCATTACAAAAAAACGTCACAACCACCGAATAGACGAAAAAAAATAAAAAATTAACTCGAACCATACAAAAAATATTCAGATTACCTGGAAACCTTCTCAAACAACCAAAAAAAAACCTTCGATCGTCATAAACTTTTTGTAATTTCTGAAGTATAATTTATATTCTTTTCTTCACAAATTCTGGTCAATGTCACACATAAAAAATATAAAAGCAAATAAAAATGTTCATCACTTAAAAAATGTTCTAAGTTTGTTTTTTCTCCTTTTCCTCCCTTTCCTCCTCTTCCTCCTTTTCCTCCTTATTTTCCTTATTTTCCTCTTTCTACGTTTCTTTTCGTTGTTACAAAAACCACCAAAAGGAAAAAACGAAAATTTCCTCGAAGAATGTACAATTTCAAATTGTACCTCTGACCAACAGCAATGTACAACAATCTCTCTCCTCTCCTCTCTCTCTTTCTCCCCCACTCTCTTCCCCCCCCTCTCTCTCTCTCCCTCTCTCTCACACACTCTCTCTCTCTCTTCCCCTCTCTCTACCTTTCCGTTTCTATGTGTTATTTTCTTAGAACCCAAAAAATTCGACACAATTTTTCACAATGAGACATGATGTTTAAATAGAAATTTATGGCGAGTCTAATTATCAACAGAAATACACACTTGAACCATATCTTCCACCATTTTGTCTAAAATCTTGTCTAATTTACTGTCCAGTCCTCGTCTTACCGTCCTATCCTCTCTCTCCTCCTCCCTTTCCTCCTCTCTCTCCCCTCTCTCCTCCACCTTCTCTCTCTCTTCCTTCCATTCCTCCTCACTCTCCTCCTTGTTCTCCTCCCACACCTTCCCTCTCCTCTCCTTTATCCCTTCCTTTCTCTCCGGACCCACCCTCGAATTCTTCTTTCCGACACTCAATTCGCTCTCTCTATCTGTTCCTGACCCATCTTCGATATTCTTTTTCCGTCCACCTTTTGTCTTCGACCCTCTCCCTCTCCTCTCCCTCTTCATCTCCTCTGTCTCTCCTTCCCATGAAAAAGACTTTGCACTCGTATGAGCCCCCCATTTATCTATCACTGTTACTTGTTCTAGAAACACTACCTCCTCTCCCTCTCCCTCTCCCTCTCCTTCTCCTTCTCCTTCTCCTTCTCCTTCTGGCCACCCAGTTAGAGTTCCCGCAGACCTGCAAGAAGCCGAGGAGCTTGCAGGACCACTCTCCTTTCCTTTCCCCTCTCCTCTCCCCTCTCCTGTCCCCTCTCGCCCTTTTCCATAATCATGGGCCTCTTCCAAAACCAGAGATCCTTTTCCCTCCTGGTCACTTATCGCCTGAGAAGACCTCATCCCTCCTCCTCCCCCTCCTCCTCCCCCTCCTCCTCTTCCCCCTCCCTGAGGAGCAGTTCCACTCCCTTCACTCTCACATTTTCCTACGTTTTGAATTTCTTCTGTACTAAACTCTCTCTCTCTCTTTGTAGTATTATCAAATTCTTTCGTCTCTTTCAAACTACAAATAGACATGTGACTCAGGTCACTCGGAACAGAGAGAGCTTCTCTCACCCTGTCTCTCTCTCTCCCCCTTCCTCTCTCTCCTCCTAATGGACCTCTTCCTAAACCTTCTCCTCTAAAATTTTCCAACTGTCGCGAAGGACCCGCCGAAGAAGAATCATTTACTACTTCTCTGTTCTCTCGCTTGTCTCTCTTCTCTCTCTTCTCTCTCTCTCCTCCACCCTTCTGGGAATCTCCTCCAGAAGACCATTTTTCCCATATTTCGGAATTCCTTTTCTGATTATTTGTTCCTCCAGTTTCCTCACTCAAATCAAACAAACAATCTCCTCCACTCAAAGTCGAAGACATTCTAGGGGAAACTTCAAAAGTAGCTCCATCGAAAGAATTTTCAAGCTCTTTTTCTAGTTTTTCGAGCTCGTTGTCGCAACTACTAAGCTCGGAAACAAAAATTTCTTTCCCTATTTGCCTATTTCCACTTCCAGATCCCATTAAGGAGTCCAAATCGCTGGAAAATTTTGACTCTCTGTGAGTTTTGGGAGATCTTCCTCGATAACTCTTCCTTGGAGACCGAGAAATTGAGGGAAAATCTTGTTTTGAAACATACTCTTGTGACTTCCTGTCATTCTTCTTTTGAAAAAGAACGGAACTTACTTCACTTGATTCACTTATGAGGCTCCGGTGAGAATCGATGTTAAAAACAGCACTTTTTGGCCCCCAATTTTTGCTCTCTTCTATGTTTGAATACCTTTTTTCTTCTCCAGGCGGTTCGGGCAGCTTAAAAAAAGTTGCTTGACTCCCTGGCTCTCCAAGACTGAGGTTTATGTGGAGCTGTTTTGTACTTTCCATTTGACTGTTCTGTTTTTGAAGCTTTTCTCGGTGGTCTTCCAACGACCTGTTCAAGAAAAAAGGCAGGAGTAATGCAAAAAAAAAAAAAAAACATTAAAAAACAAAGGAAAGTAAGATCATCTGAAAACTGCGAAATGAAAAGCTGACTTCCATTGTCTCTAAAAAAGGAGTTCTAAAGCTGTCCATAGACCCAAAACAACAAAACTTTTTTCCTTTTTGTCTTTCACCTTTTCTCCTGTAAATCCATTTTTTCTACTATTGCCCGTTGGTGGCATCAAGACCGAACCGATAATAAGATTTTGTTTATCCAATAAGGTGATGTACAGGATATCCCCCAAAACAATATATTTACAGGGTTTAGTACTTTTTATATCTTTTGTCATTCTTGTCAAAGGGAATGCTTCGTTAACAGTTTTGTGACGCGGTAGATTACTCATAGTACCCACCCCAATAAACCCTCATACAGTTAATGAAAATAATTTGGGTTTGGCCCAAGTGGAACCCTTTTAGTAATGTTGTCCCCAACGAGTTCTGCATGATAAAATTCTACATGGAAATGTTGAAATATATAAACAATCTAATATCTGAGATTCAATAATAAGCGTTTTGAAGGAACCCCAATCCCGGTACTCTCTGCTACACGTTCCTGTCACTTTCCCCAAACCACAGTTAGGCTGGACAGTCAAATAGCATGTAATACAATACTATGATTCATTATTAATAAAGATTGCATGAAACCGGAGTCGAATCTCATAAACCTCAGTGATTCAATTTATAAAAGAGAGTTTAATAATTATTGAACTGCCGCTGACTTGAACAGGTTGGGTCTACAGTAATATGGAACATCACTGATATTTCGGCAGAGTCGAGATATGTAAGGCTCATCCCTAGCCCAATCCGAGCTTCCGGAAACAAACAACGCCTCGTTTCTTTGTAATTCAAAACACTACAAAATAGTTTCGACACACACCTCCCCTACAGTAATGTAGGTACTAGCAAAAAACTACAGTAATCTATAACATGTTACGGAATTATATGATACGCATACATAGCTATGTCCGCCAAATACATATATATCCCTAATACTATCAGCTACCAATAACATCAAGTAGCTTGACAGATCGATCAATTATTGGACATATCAGGGTTTGGCTCATGACCAATGTAAAACCCTTGACTATTCCCTCCAAAAATTAGGGCTCAAAGTGAAAAAAAAGAAGAAAGAAAAGAAAAAGGATATGTTAGAGAAAACGGAAAAGACGGCATTGTCAGGCATGACAGTGTCACACTTTCACAGAAAGACAAAAAGTGCAACTCCCAGATCGCCTTTACTTGTTTTTTATATTGCACTTCACATTCTAAGAGTTTGTGCCCGTGAAAAAATTACAAAAAAAAAAAAAAAAAAGTAATTAGAGAAAAAGCGAGGCAACAACGTAGAAAAAAAAAAACACAACATGAACCGGAATTGATGTGGTATCTCAGTACAGTTTTTTTTTTTTGGTTTTGAATTCAGTCACGAACTCGCACAGGTCAATGTCTGACTAATCCACAGCCACTTAGATTTTGTACTTTAAGGTTGTGATGTATTTTTCACATACTTTTAGCCTCTACTTTTCAATACTTTCACTATTGCCTTCTTTGAACCACTTGGTTAGAAACTATGTATACACACCAATATTCTTGATACTCGTATGCACAAAACAAACGCATTTTCAAGCAACCACTGTTAGTGGAACATGGTCAAGTTTATGTTTTAAAAAAAAAGGGTTTATACTACAATGTCCAGTATACCGCCAGTACATATCGAACTGCCATATCGAGCGAAGACAGACGCCATCCCTGGTACTCAGTACCAGAAACCGCCGATACTATTGCAGTATACAACTCTAAAAAAACCTCCCAATTTAGGTGAATATCATCAGAATTTTGATCAAATTTTTAGGCACATTTCCCACATACACGTGTTTTGTACTAAACAGATTCGCCTGGCCAAACCTAATTCAAACTAAGAAAATGAAGGGTTTAGACTAAAAAAAAAAAAAAACAATGTGAACCACACTGTTACTGGTAAAGTGTACTGGATCAATATAAGCTCACAGCTCACAAGTGACGAAGGAATCCAAATAGGTTCATTTTTGTAGGAAAAAAGACAAGCATTTCCAAAAAAAACCAAATAAACCATTCAACACAAAACGCCTCAAAAAAAGTATGGGCAAAAAGAAACGGAATCCAGGTCATGAAAAGATTAGACTGCATAAGATAAATGAATGAAAGAACAACTTTTTTGAGGGACGGATTTTTAAACTAGTTTTAAGACTAC